>CAHIKZ030000990.1:912500-1007500 GCA_903632075.3 Acanthosepion pharaonis | reverse complement strand
TGGATAAAAAATAGATAAAAAATACTGTATTTTTTCAAGACTTAGCATGAGCAAAATAAATTCTTGGATTTTGCATGAAAAAAAAGACACCCAACCACCCCGAATAATGTCAAAACCCATAAAGATATTTCATCCTTATAATAATCATATGTGCTTAGTTTAACTTGTGATGTAAATAAATATAGGTAGAAAAATAAGCAATTGTTGAGGGTCTCAGGGTAGCATGCATTTGGCTCTGATTTTACTTATGAAAATTGCTTTGTAATGACAGTGAAAATAAAAATAGTTGGAATTAACTCAGAAAAGAAACACATTAACAGACCTGTGATAAATTTGAAACTAAAACTATCAGATTAAGAAATTCTGTCAATTTATCCAAGATGCTAGACAATCTCAGAATAAAGGATGACTGGACCAATTATTGGAATCTCACAATAGTATTGTTTATATTCTTGGTATCTGTGGATGAACATTACCAAAATAATTTTCTTTTAATGCTTCTTTTCTCTGTGTCATGTCCTGAACTTTTTGCTATTTGTAGATCTTAGCAATATTTGTCTTTTTACAAAACCTCTCATTCCCCTTTCTGTCATCCATTTACACAACCTTATTAGGTCAGTTACATGCTAATTCATTCTGTCTCTCCCCCCTTCAATATGTCATGTGAGTGTTAAATTTTCCAAGCCCTCTTTCCTCATTATGTGCCTCAGAAATTTCAACTGCCTTTTCAAAGTAAATGTGTCATTTTTGTTTCAAAACTTCCTTGTTGTACACAGGTTCTGTCTGTAGTGTTCTCAGCATCCTTCTATAGAACCATATTTCTGTTGGCTCAAATCACCTCTTCACCTGTGAGGAAATTGTCCAGGAACCACTATTGCTAGCAATGTTTATCTTTTTACTCTAACTTCCATTCAATGTTCTGCCATTCATTTACACAAGTCTGCTGTGTCCTGTGAGTTTCAAATTTTCCAAGTGCTCCATCCTCATTATGTATACTAGAAATTTCTTTCTGATTCTAATTTAACTTTCTTGTTGCTCACAACATCCATGGTATTATCAGCCCCCTTCTGTAGAACCACATTTCTGTTGCCTCATGTCTCTTCTTAGAGGAAATAGTCCAGGATTCACTGCCATATAGGAAGGTTGATAGTTCAACACTCTTTACTTTGTTTCCAATAAAAATTTTCATTTTGTTTAATATTTTGTGTAGTTTTAATATGAAAGTCTATTAAACAAACCATTCAAATGTTTTGTTTTTAGTTTCAACACACTATTGTAACACATGTGTAAGTAAAATATTTCCACACACATAATAAATAACTATTAGATTATCACTTGAAACACATTTATGCTAAATCATTTGCAGTAAATGGTAATACAGTTTTATTAATTCCTTAATGCTGACCATCCTATTTTGGGCATCAATCAAATCTATATAGATTTTATAAACCTATAATTAATACTAAATTTTCTTTTTTTATAAATCTATAATTAATATCAAATTTTTATTTTAAATTTTATCATTAATACTAGATTTTAGGGTGTATATGAATAGGTTAATGATTCAATAAATAAATTATATATAGGCAATTAATGCTTTTTTTAATCTGACATTTTATTACTATAAACATTATTTTAGTATTTACACGTTTTGAATAAACATACCTATTTTTTAAACAAAGAAATTAAGGTCAGTAGATGTTAATTTCATTGTTTAACAAAAAGAGATATCTGCTCAAACACATGTACCCGTCTAAAATAACGTTAATAATAGTAATAGTAAGAATAATAACAAAAAAACGATTCATGTAACTCTCGCAATATTTTTCAACAGGTAAGAGAATACAATTTAAGAAAAGGAAAAACACAGTGTTTGACAATGTTAAACAATCTTTTGACAATATGTCTATCTTCTTCAAGTTAATTTTTATTTAAGTATAAAAAGATATAAATGTACAAAACTGATAAGTCCTTGTACAAATGTTACTTGTACTGAAAAAAAATGGCTGAACTGGTAATGTACGCATCAAAATGAATGAAGCGCTGCCTGCATGAAGGTATGCAACTGAAACAGGCTTAATCTGATGGAGATCTTGTTCATCTTGAAATTTTCTGTCCATTGATTGATTAATTTCTCTTAGTAACTAAACAGATTAGTATAACTCTTATGGAACTCTCCTGTCATTCTGTTTATCTCCCTGGGCTGGGAAGTTAATAATTTACATACATAACCATTCCTCATTCATTTTAAGAGTCAACAAATTAGTAGATTCTGCATATAACTTAAAGACAGACATTCTGTTGAAATATTGTTTAACATTGTTTTTTCTTTTCTTTGTCTTTTCTTAAACCAAGCTCTTTTTAATAATAATATTATTAGTTGTTCTGATAATGTTTTTATTGAATGAAATGTTAACAACAGATTAAAAAAAAATGAAACTGGTTTCTGATAATGTTTTTATTGAATGAAATGTTAACAACAGATTAAAAAAAATGAAACTGGTTTTCATATGTTTTCATTTTATATATTTTGTTCAGATATTTCATATCAGATATTTTATTATATGACAGACAAGAAAAATTTGATTAATGTTTTATTGAGAGTTTCTAGTATCCTTAAATTTGGTGGAGGTAAAGGAGTGTAAAAATTGTCTATTGTCACAAGTGCTTTCAGCTAAAAAAAAAAAAAAAGTGACTGAAAGTGCTTTGGACAATTTTTACACTTCCTTACACCTAACAAAGAGAAAAATTTAAGAATACTAGAAAAACTCAATAAAAAAATTCATCAAATTTTCCATGCCTGTTATACTCAATGAAACATGTATGAAACAAAAGTTGATGCCCAAATATACATTATATATATATATATATATATATATATATATATATATATATATATATATATATAAAAACAAATAATTGCATTCAGATCCACATTTATTTTTACTCAATAACCTCTAGAATAATTTGAAACATAACCGTTACTGCCTACCCAATAAATGTCAGGAAAACACAATAGACCTTACTCTACCCATAATGCACCACTGAACAGCATATATAAATAGTTAAGTCAAAACCACACATATGGTCTGAAGATTGTGTTGAAGCATGAAATAGACTGTCGCCATTGGGTGTCCACTTTTATATTTACATACACTTTATTTCTGATATTGAGCACTTTTGCCTACAAATATTACTTTAAACATTCTATTTTTTGGATACATGTGTTTATGTAGACATTGCTGGTTTTTTTTTTGTTTTTTAAACAGTATAAATTTACATCTACTGGCTTGTGCATTCAAGAGTTTTAATAAAGAAAATGTGCCTTCCAACAGAGTTTGACCTGGTGTCACTCTTAGGGGAAAACCTCTGTCATTCCTGGTGTATTTCAGATTGCTCAACTGCAGAAAGGTTTCACAGCCCAACAAGGTTCAACTACCTTTTTTAAGAAATGCACATTTTTTGCTGGGATCCCTTCAAGACCTTATTTGTTAAATTTAGGTTTTGGATACAAAAATAAACAAAATGATTTCTAAAAGATTAAATTTTATTTATAATCAAACATTATTTGTTATTACTATAAATGTTATATTTAGTGGATACATGTGTTTGAATTTTAAAGATATATTTTACTGTTTACTTAATTTAAAAAAAAAAAATTATTTCTTGTTCATATCTATTTATTTTAACCAAATGTGTCCAGAAGCAATTATGCAAATTTAGAAGTTGACTTTTTTTTTTTTTTAAAGTGCTTCTCTCTCTTTATGTGCTGTGTCAGAATATAAGTGATCATGGCTCTCCACATCTTACTTGTAGCTCTTAATAAATTTTGTCTCTGTTGTTTCTCCTAAGCCCTGTTCAGCCATCTATTTACACTAAGTATGTTATGTGTTGTTTTCCTCTGTTCCTCTTGCCTCTTATGAGTATCAGATTCTCCAAGCACTCCTTCCTCATTATATGCCCCAGAAACCTCAACTGTCTCTTCCTGATAATAAGTATAAGTATCCTTTTTTTTTGATTTTCTCAAAAACTTTATCACTGCTCATATGTTTGGTCCATGGTATCCTCAGCATTCTTCTGTAGAACCACATTTCTGTTTCTTCAAGTCTCTTCTTCATCTGTGAGATTGTCCTGCACTCACTGCCATATAAGAATATAGATATCATATAGCAGTTTAGTAATCTTTTCTTTGTTTCTAATGAATTTTTTCTATTTCTTAGTATTCTGCTTAGCTTTTGGTATGCTTTTGAATTTCAGTGTCACACTTTCCAACCTCTGTTAAAACATTTCACAGATATTTAAATTTCTGCACCTTTTTTGATTCTGGTATCTCTGATTTGCAATTCACACTTTGGGATCATCCTTTTGTTAACAACCATGCATTCTATCTTTTCTTGCAGTTGATGCTTGGTCCTTTCTTTTTGCTTTCTTTCACTACTTTCTATAGGAGTTTTCTTTCCATGTCTGCTATCAACACTGAGTCATTTGCATATCTTATATTGCTAAGATTGTGGCTGCCAATAATGAATCCTGGTAATACTTCTAATTCTCTCAGAATCACTTCACTGTATAGATTGAACAAGTCTGGTGAGAAAATACATCCTTGTCTTACACCCTTTCTATTTTTGTATATCTGCTGAACTCATTTTCTATCTATATGCAGTATAGGTTCTTGATTATTTTAATAACCTTTCCAAATATAACAAGGTTGCTGAGCAGTTCCAATAGATCTTTGTGATATATCTTTATTGAATGCCTTTGTGTAATCTATAAAACACAGCTACACATCCTTCAGCATCTGTGTAACATTCTGAGTATAGATATTGTGTTCCTTGTTTTGATTTCTTTGATGAACCTGTACTGTTCATGTCCTATTTCCAGTTTGATTTTGCTGTGCACTCTATTCATCAGAATTTGGATGATAAGTTTCGTTATATGGCTCATTAGATTAATTGTCTGATGTAGTTCACATTCGTTTTCTCCTGGCTTCTTAGGCAGTGCTGTGAAAATAGATCTACTTAGGTCTTCTGGCATATTACTGCTGTTGTAGACTTCATTTATTATTTCTGTAATCTAATCTATTCCAAAATCATCTAAGGTTACCAGCATCTCTATTATAATCCGGTCTGGCCCTGCCACTTTGTTTCTGTTCCATTTGGCTATAGCAGATTCCACTTCATTATTTTGAAACTAGTATTCTTTCACTCTAAAAGAGAAAATGCTACAACGATTTTTTCCACACTATATAAATCCTTGTAAAAATAGAAAAAAAAATTAGTCTATGGATGCAAGTTAATTCCAACTAAAATAATCTTCTGAGATCCAAGAGAGATAACTCCAAATAATCATTCAAGCTTGCAGGTGTACATCTGACAATGTTTTTTTTAAAAAAAAATCATTTAAAATCATGTGCTTGTTAGGTAAAAATTTTAAGAGTCCAAGATATAATTGCCGCAATAAAACTCAGAGGAAATGATTTATGAAAGACTCACCATCATAAAATTGTGGCTGGATGGACATGAAGTTACACGAGGTAATAGTGGTGGTAGGGAGTGATGGCGGGGAGCTACATGATGTGTGTGATGATGACGATGATGTGTTTCCCATTATGTTGCAGATATCTTCCAAAACTCTGTCTAAAAGCTGCCTCTGTACAAAAGATAGGAAAAAGGCAAATTTTAAATAAATTGCATGACCCTTTCAAATAAGTTTTTGCAAAAGAGTATTACATCATTTTCAGCTGGTTAAAATATCTTATATGGCACTATATATAAATGCACTTTTTGGCACACTCTGGGTCTATATTTAACATACCTGGAATACAATATATACTCAAAAATATGAGGCAGAATATACCAGTGAAGTATTGCAATTCTTAGCAATTTCATGAGGGTCCTGAAAAGTGTTTGAGCCAACATATGCCTCAAAAACTGACTGACCAGTCAGAAATTCTGTTGAATTGCTTCTTAACCAGGCTGAGTAAAAAAGTTATAAACAAAGAAATTAAGGCTAGATAAATAAATAAAAGAAAATGTGAAACAGGTAAATAGAGAAATTATATATATATATATATATATAAATGAATATATAATAATATAATATTGTACATTCAGTGCTGGTGTTAATAAAATAGTGCTCAATGCAATATAACAGAGCTATACAATATATATTAATAAATATACATATTTATCCTCACCAGTAACACAACTTCATGCAAGTTTGTGTTGTACATGAAACTCCAAGCCATGCTACCAATGAGGAGATATATATCAATGGCCAGTTACTTGTTTCCAAGCACACCTGCCTGTTAGGGTTGGTAGCAGATCCCTGTTGCAGACACTTGGGTAGGCAGATTTGTGTTTCTTCAACACTCACAGAGTCCATTGTGCTGAGCAGATCAGTTATTGTTTCTGGGAGGAGTGCATTATCTGGCTTGATCAACAGTTTGATCAAGGCCATTATGCTCGGACCTCTGGTCATGATGACTTGTTTAACTTAGAGGTCATCAATGGTTCTCCTAGCATTAAGCTGTTGTATATTCCCAATTTCACTATAAGGTGGTATGGGTTTCAGTTACTTTCCAAAGGTGCCAGATGCTGTGATTAACTTCCTGATAAATCAAACATGGTCTCTCTCTCTCTCTCTCTCTCTATATATATATATATATATATATATATATAAACTAATAATATATAAATAGATTTTAAAATACAGGAAAGCATTCTTCTTTAAAGATCCTTTTCAACCAACACTTTGTCAGAAGAATCTGTTGGTAAATATTAAATTGACAGAATAACAATTTGCACTGAGAAAAGAAAAATATAAGGAGGAGAAAAAAGGAACCACAACTAAAATACAAATTTATTAATAAAAATTAGTGGGGGGAAAAAATATACTGGCAAAAGAGGCAATGTAAAGGGTTCCTAGTGAGTATAAAATGGAAAAATTCACTCACTTACCTTCTAAAAGACCAAGAAAATAAAAGTTGGGAGTGAATTTTTCCATTTTATAATCATTAGGAACCCTTTACATTGGCTCTTTTTCCAGTATATTTTTTCTTCCCCTTCATTTTTTAATATTTAACATATTCTTCAGATGAAAGGTTGATTGAAAAGGGTCTTTAAAGAAGAATGCTTTTCCGCATTTTCAAATCTCTCTCTCTCTCTCTCTCTCTCTATATATATATATATATATATATATATAAGAAAATGCAAGAAATAAACAAGAACATTTAGAAATAGATGGACCAAAAGATAAATAGGGGTGTGATGTTAAAAGACATAAATTTGTCTTAAGTATGCAAAAAAGTACATGACATAAAACCATGCAAATTTTAGGTAAGTGCTAATTTATCACAATTTCTTTGTTGTGTTTTCCATTCTTCACTATAATATCATGTAATAGTCTTTCTATTTTTGATCATGAAAAAAAACACATATTGTTCAACAAGTCTATTAAAAGATAATGATATAAATTTAGTGACACTGTAAAGAATACATATTTGGCCTTGGAAAGAAAAATGAAATGACACAATAAATATCATAAATTCTGATGTTCAGAAAGAATTATAAGGAACTTAGGACAGAAAAGTACAAAAGTGGGAGAATGTTTTCTTTCTGTTTTTAAAAAATCATGTTACTCCAAGCAAGAGGCTAACACCAATAAGATTCAATGGGTTATCAAGAGTGAAAGAAAATGAGAAAACATTAATGATTAGAAAGGACAACAAAAAACACGGTTCAGAAGGTCAGAAAATGATGATTGACATTGCATTTACATTTTTGAAGATCATAGTTGACAGAAAAAGCAAGAAGCTTAGACAAGAAGTGACAGCGAAGGAACTATTAGGATAGAACTTACAGTTACATCTAGTTATTTCAACAGTAAAATGATAAGACCTAGTTACCAATCTAGTATTATGCTTAAATTCATGGGATTGAAGTACTAAAAAGAAAAACTCATTAGAACAATTGCCATGAAAATATTTATAGAAAAGGGGTAAGTGGGAAGGTGACTAAATCTAAGATGCCAGGTTGGGTTGTTAAAAAATTGATGTCAGATCTTCCAAGGAATTAGAAATCCCTTCTTTTAAATGGCCTTGGGCAATGAAAGAGAAATGGAATTTGCAAGGATAGGAAAGATTTCAGAAGATGATACAATAAAAGTAAATAAAGATTTAACTTATGATCAAATTCATGAAGCAATCTATGAAGAAAAATAGTTTTGAGCAATTATTAGATTCTATGTTGTTAACTGTTATCTGATATACATGCATGAGGAAGTGTTTGAAAACTCCCAGTCTAACCAACTTCTCTAAATATGTCCAAATATTATATTTTGAGAGTTGGAAGAAGGGTTTTCTTTTTGAGTTGAGGAATTTATGCAATCATTTATATATATATATTTAACAACAAAAACAAATTCTCTTTGATATGCATAAATTATGCATACAAAGAAAGATGACCCAATTCTAAAGATCCGTCACAAAATATTTTTAAAGGTCTCTTAGTTAGTCGAAGAACTTTTCATTACACCCTTTATATATATATATATGTGTGTGTGTGTGTGTGTAAATATTCTCAGATGATGTATATCTGTAGAAGAGACAAAATGAATGAAAAAACAAGAGTAAAACTATACTTAGTTTTAACCAGTGCGTTTTGTCATTTGATGGATTTTATCAAGGCCAATGTGATGATTTTATTTTGTAACAAGTATATATTTGACAGTTACTCAAAATTTTTAAATTTAAGAAATTTCATAAATATTCATCAATTCAACTGAAAGGTTTAGGGTGTTAGATCCTAGATTACATCATATAGCATCTTTGAATGGAAATTTTTAAATTTAAAGATGCTCATAAATATTCAACAGTTTAACTGAAATGTCTAGGCATTTAGACCTTAGATTACATCATTTAGTATACTCGAAAAGAAAAAAAAATTATATTTTGGGGGATTGAAATATGAGATGGACATTTGTATTAGATATCTCCAAAAGTTGAAATGATAGAATCAGCTGTTTTCCTTTGATTTTTAAACATATTTATTGTCTGTGTTGGCTTGAGAAAGTAGTATTTCCTTCAGGAAAGGTGAGATTAGGAAAAAACCAGGGTGTAGATTCATATTTTGATAATATTCAATGGGAGCACTCTTGAGGATTTTCCTTCTGAATAAATTACTTTCTCTTTTGATATGTGTACAAGTGTGTTTAAAATTTTATTTTGTTTTCAACAATTCATTCATTATCAGAACAACAAAAAAAGCTGTGGAAAAATTATATTTTGTTAGTCTCCCACTTAACTGTTCCCTACACATAATAATCAAGGGAATTGTAGTTTTGACAGCCATGACTGGGCTTTCTTGCTTGTTTGGCATGGTGGAGAGTCCTGTTGCCAAACATAGTGCTACCCTGGGCCAAGAGGGTGGCTGCGAGAAGACCCTATCTCCTCAAGGCACTTGATGTAGGTCTCCATGTTGAGTCTAAGGTTCTCATCAACAAAATTGGGAGTTCTTATCAGAATGATTAGTGAGTTTTCTGAGTTGCCATACCTTTGTAAACACTATTAGACACTATTAGACACATCCAACTCTTTCTGAATCCTCTGCACCATCCTCAGATTGACACCCAAACACTCTGAAATGTTTGTATTGGAGCTTCCAGCACAAATACCATGCAATACAGCATAGCGTTTCCAAATTTCTGTTGAAATGGATGGCATTAGGGGTGCTCTTTTTCTCATAGATGGTGCCCAACTATTATACTGGGCATTCAACAAAATCAAAAAAAACTCTGCACATGTGAAAAATTAAAAATATAAAATGGCAAAGATTTAGCCATCACACTATATATATATATATATATATATATATATATATATATATATATATGTCAATTTTCCACTCACTTGTGAGGATAACTAACTCTAGAACATAACTACATCCTAAAATGCTCTGCAATGACTTGACACAACCAGAATGGCTTTTTAAATATATATATAAGGAAATTTTACGTAAGGCAGAAGAATGTTTCCTTGAAAATAACCAGATTTGACTCTGAAAATGTACATTTTATTTGATTTGTAAGTAACTGCTGCCTCATAAACTTATTTACACACACACACACACATATATATATATAATATATATATGAGAAGAAATTGAAGATAGAAAATCTTTTATGATTGGTGGTAGAAACAACTGACTTGACCATAATTAAATGTAGCACTATCTTATCAATCTTATATTCTGGACAGACTAATATTCAATAGCATTTTATAACAGATAAACAATCCATAAACTTAGAGGACATCTTAGAAAGCTGAGTGATTGTTATTTCTTAACCTGTTATCAAAAACACAGGATTATGATTAAAACCTAACTTGTCTACTTTTAACCTAAATCAAATCTTTGTTTTATAAATCCACATTTGTAAACTCCATATTTTATTCATATGAAATAGTGATGATGAAAGAGTACACTTTATTTATTAGCCTTTCAGTCAAAGGCATCATCATCATGAATAGCATATGGCCATATCAACTTATATTTCAGATAATCATCACTCACTTGTGCAGGATTAACTCTTTTGAAAAAAAAACACATTGTTTATGATAATTGTATACTTTACAGATCAGGTTAAAAGATTATTTTCCTTTGAAAATACCTAATTTATTGCTAATACTAGCTGTATATAAAGAGATAATCTGTTCCAACTTTTATAGTCAAATGGTCTGGAAAAATAATCGGAAGTTTGTATTTTCATGATTCAGTTATCTGCCATGTGTAATACATGCTTAGGCCATCATGTATCTTTCGATACATAACTGACGAAGCAGATTTTTTCCCCCACAGTAGGTTGCTATTTCTTTCTGCAGTAGACCAGTTGCCATCCAAGGCTATAGAACCCAGTATGTCCTGTTATTTATTGAATAGAAGAAGAGGATTCATAACTTTCCCAAGATTACATGTAAGCGAATGTAATGGATTCAACTGGAATTTGATCTCGGCTTTCTGATTCCTCAACCTGAGCTGCTATCCACTACTCCATGGTGCCTCCTCACATTTTCATGATTACATTTGTATATTAACTTATTTACTGTTTTTATTAACATCTGAGGGTGGGGAACAAACTTTTAATATAGATATGGACTGTTTAATAATTTTTTTAATTTAGTCTCTTTTGAGAGCAATTCTTTTTTTGTCTACAAATAACATTTTCTACATACAGTGTGTATGTTCAATACCCTACCCAGGGGAGGTAACACAGTTTCAGAGGCTAAGGAGGTACTACCACCCCTGGTGCCACCAGCAGCTTTTGCCACCAAACAGGGCATTGTTTTTTTGGCATAGACATGTCAGTCTCTCCAATTTTTATGCAACTGCAAGTCAGATTTTCCAATTTTGTGTTCAATAAAAGCATTTGATTTTGATCATTAAACAAAACACAATGCACTCATGATTGTTATCAATGACGTATAATAAAAATTATGCTAGTCTTTTTTTAGTGAATAAACTTTTGTTTACTTGTCGAATGCTAATATTTTTGGTATGGGTAAAATAAAGTAAATTAGAGAGTTTCTGTGAACTTATGGATTACTGGGTTATTTCATTCAAATGGAATCAAAATTCCAAGTCAGTGAATCTAGATGCATCTGAGAACTTTTTAATTGTGTAATAAACTGGATTAGTAGGTTTATCATGAGAATTATCAGCAGAAAAAATATATTGTCGCAGTGTGTTAGCAATCATGTTACTTGTTTATCCTAAAAACTTAAATCCAAATGAAGAAATAAAAAAGAAACCAGATGATCTAAGCATGAAGTGTATCAACTTTAATAGAATCAAGTAAAAGAGTAAGTATCAAATCAGTCTTCTTTACTAAGTAGATTATTAGCAGAATCTCTGATAATCCATTAATGAAAATTGCTTGTCATTATGTAACAACCACCAGATCAGAACAGGAAAAGATAAAGCCAAGTTAAATGTAAAACAAGACACCAAAATATTTGAAAAATGTTGTCAGGATAGGAGAAATTGATGAGTGTTATAGTGACACATTGTTTATCTGTCTAGATTTTGTTAGCAATTGAGTAAGATATTTTTGTTATCCAGTTGAGTAGAAGTTATAATCAGGTTTGATCATCTCTAACCAGGAAGAATAAACAGGAATAATTTTGTGACAGAAATGATTCTGCTAGAATACCCACCACCCTCCTAAATAGAAAAAAAAATGATTGAATGAATCTGGTTAAATTATGGTTTGATCAAAATTTTCTTTGATTGTTGTAGAATGATTGAGTGCTATGGTTTCACATCTGTGACCTGCTGACATTAGCTGTGTTCGACTAGGTATGAGAGGATGGTTTGCTATCATGTCACCTTTTTGAGAAATGTTTCCCTTTGGTTATAGTAAGCAGATTGTTATAAGCTGATTGGTTAATATTGCTAACAGTATTATGGTGTAAGTGATAAGCTGATTGGTTAATATTGTAAACATTATTGTGGCGTAAGTGATAAGCTAATTGGTTAATATTGTAAACATTATTGTAGTGTAAGTGATAAGCTGATACGATGATTAGGATGAAATGCAACAGAAAGTAACTGATTGACAAGATAAATTCCATTAAGAAATGACAACAGAATAAAAAAATGAAGATATATTCTAATAATTCAAGCAGAAATGTAAATGATACAACAATCTATGAAGATACTAATAAACTTTATTGATACTTGATTTCCTGTTTTACTTCCAAAGAATTCAGGTGTGAAGACAGAAAAATAATAGTTAGAAGAAGGATGTAGTAAAAAGGCTGAATGATGATAATAAGAAAAAAGCAAGAATAACAATTTTAATAACATAAATATTAAGAAATAAGTTACAGAGATAATAGGAAGGATCATGTAATAACATTCTCCCAAAGGTCAATAAAACAATGCATTAAGAAAAATATCACTAGCCTATAATAAAATGTTTACTGTAATTATTTTCCTAGTTTTTAAAATATTAGATATTTTTATCACTAGATGTATTTGTTTTCCTAGTTTTTAAGATATTAAATATTTTATCACTAAAGCAGAGAAATATTTTGGCACTTATCATGAATGAGAAAAAAATTAATTTTATTTTTTGGTTTAATAAAACAGCTATTAGCAATTTTCAAATTAAATCTCGAGGCAAGTATAATTTAAATGACAATCAAAATGTCTTTGGGAATTAGATGATGTTATTTATACAAGAAAAATATTGGTCATTTATTTTGTTGGCTGATTTGTAAATACTGTGTTCATTTTTTATTTTATATAAAATTTATTTCTTGTGGTTGAAATAAAAAAATGTATTAAATTGGAAATGAATCCTTTATCTAAAAAATCTGACAGAAAATTAATAATTTGGTTTGTTTTGTCAATTTAAAGATAACTTATTTCTTTGGAGAGCTACTTAGAACTTAGTCAAAGCAAATTGTATGCTCAATGTTAAACTAATATAATAAATACTTTTAACAAGAAAACAGGTAAAAAATACTTGATACAATTAATATTTCCTGCTAACTTATTTTCAGTTATATTTTATGACAGGTGTTTTAAATCTTAAAGAACTGAATATAAATAATTGCAATCTTCTAATTTATGTTATTTGACTTGCATCATGTCACTTGCATCATGTCACCAGCTGCTGTAAGCTATTATGGTCAGGTGGTATAGTGGATAATGGCTCAGAATTCTTCATTATGAAGCCAAGTTCTATGGGAATGGTATAAATCCACATCTTCTCTCCCCTGAGCTAAGGGTTAATTAATAAGGAGGCATGGTGGAGTAATGGATAGCGGCTTGGATTGAGGAATCGGAGAACCAAGTTTGAATTCCAGTCGAATCCATTACATTCACTTACATGCTAACACCCTTGGGAAAGGTGTGAATCTTCTTTCTTCTCCCTCCAGCTATGGGTAAATAGCAGGACAGACTGGGTTGTATAGCCTTGGATGGCAACTGGTCTAGGAGAAGGAAAACTCTGAATTCAAAACCTGCTCTTAGAGGAGGGTGAATGGAGTCTCTCTGAGCCTTGGTTGGCAATCCATTTAGTGATGGTGTCACGATAAAAAAACACCCTTGATAGCCCTAGCGAAGCATCAAGAATTCAGCTATTTGACAAGATTATGAACTACACCAATCAAAGTATTAGTGAGTTCAATCTCGGCTGAGGCCACAAGATGATGATGATGATGATGAATTGATAAGACTGCTACCACTAAATCATCATTATCTCCAAAACAACATTCTCTTACAATCTATATTTTATCTTCTGACTTGAAATAACATTCAAAAGGTTATTTTGATGGAGCCCAGAAGTGTATAAACAATTATTTAACATATGTAAATTTTAGTATTGTTATCAGACATTTCTAACATAGCATTCCAATATGAATTGGTGAAGTTATACTAAAACTTTGTCAATGACTGAATTTCTAGCAGGCTCAGTTTAATTAGGCATGAAAAAGAAGCTGTACCATTATTCAGAGGTGTTCAGCTTGTGTTTTGTCACTGCTCTCTGATGGATTTTAAACCAGAAACCAGAAATTTTTTTCAATGAGATCAGCAAAAAGAAGAACTTAATTTGGAATTCTCCTTCCAAACACATGATGATCCTTGAAGCTATGACACTGTTATACTATGGCTTTAGAATTTGAACTTATCTAATCTGATGACAAACATGATTAATCAGAGAAATCAAATTTTCTCTAGTGAACTTCTATAGATACCAATTATTTTATTATTCAGTTTTAGGAAGTTATTCATAAAGACAAAACCCCTTTAATTGAACTAAGTATCTGTATCTGTCTATATTTCTGAGACGAGGTATTGTAACTATTTACACTATTTATATTGTTCAGACTGTTGTCCTCATCTTTATTGCCATATTCACCTTCAATATCTGTCTATATTTCTGAGATGAGGTATTTTAACTATTTACACTATTTACATTGTTTGGACTGTTGTCCTCATCTTTATTGCCATATTCATGATATTTTGGGCATCCTATGCTCCAATCTGTCCCGGTGGACAAAAGTATTAGTTGAAGTAATCCATAAAGTGACTTAATCCAAAGAGTTCTGAGTTCAATACCTGGCCACATCAGAAGTGAACAAAAACTTGGAGAGTTGAGTTACTAAAAGGAATTAACTGAAACTGAGATATCCAGAAAAGGTATGGCATGTGGAACTAGAACAATCTACCCCTGAGGACTAAATAAAGTGTTCGGTTCAAAATTCCAACATATATCACCATAAGAAGGTTGGGGCATACAACAGCTGAAATGTTGTGTATATGACAAAATAAAGATGAGGACGACAGTCAGAACTATGTAAACAGTGGAAGTATTTGTAATAATTTAATTAAAGAGAAAATATTCTTGTTAGAATTTTATTAGCCAAGGTCATTCTAAACATTATGTATCATTGATTTAGACTAATCTCCTTGTTGTTTTAGCATTTTCATAATATTTCAACTGTGTACCTCAAGCCTGCCTCAGGTGTCTGTTGTATTCTGGAATATAGTTGAATTAGATTCCAGGATGACCAAAGGTTACATGGCTGAGACATAAAAAAAACAAAGATAAGGAGATTAGGCTGAACTAGTACGAGTTAGGGAATATGTTGATTAATTCCTCTTCTAAGGTTCACCCAGTGTAGGTTCTTTTGAACCAATGAAATAGGATTCATTTCACAACACATAAAAGTGCTTTAGTTTGTTTTATTTAAAATAAGTGTAAAGCAATTTCATTGATTGACCAATTCGGTTTTTTTTTTACTGCTTATCAACATTTTGGAGGTTATTTCAAGTCAAAAGATATTTTTTAAGATGTTAAGAGAATGTTGTTTGGGTGATAATAATGATTTAGTGGCATAAGTCTTATTAATTAACCCATAGTTGGAGGGGGAGAAGAGTTGGATTCATACCATTCCCGTTCTTGTTTTCTGGACTAGTTTATCTGTTATTTTAATTATAAATACAGAAGATATTTTCCCCGATTCTCAGCACATTCAGATAATCATTTGAATGTACTTTGGACTTTATACATCAAATCTAAGTAATCCTTCCTACCTAAGCAGGAGGGGTTGTTAGGTCTCAATGTTATTTATTTGTAACTCATGTTGCTTATTATCCTGAGTAATTTTTCCCTAATTATATTTTACTCACAGTGTACAAATTTGTAATTTTTTGTCCTCTATTGAAATCTGAAGAGCAATGAATGATAACTGCTTTTCTACTTTTTTTATTTATTTATAATTTTTCAACTTAGAATTTTACACAAAATATATTTTTTATTGTTTTCCTTGTTCTCCCACCCTTTGTTTTAATATACTAGTATGTATTATATATTACATTTTGAGGGAAGATGGTACATAATGAGCACTTCAGGGGAGCCATGCTTGTATGAATAGATGTTTTGCAATTGAATCCTCAAAACTGCAGCATGGTGGGCAACTGACAATTGATTGGTTAAATCTGTGTGGGCTTCAAATCTTAACATTTTTTTCAATTTTGTTTTATTTTTGAATCCCTCCCTCACTTTCAAGAGAGGAAAATTAAAAGAATAATGGACACATACTATTGTATATAAGTTAATTATATATACTTTTTTTACTGTTTTATTTAAAGCTATAATAAAATTCTGTACTCACTATAAAATTATTTAAGATTCATTTTAGCTTCTTTCGAATTCAAAGGAAAAGATGTGGCCCGTCATGACATGAAACAGTAAAAAGGCATTCAACAAGTCTAATCAACCAATTAAAAGCTTGCAAAGAATGTGCTTACTCACCTGGTTTTGTCTGACGCCCTCCAGTACTGCATTAAAATCTGCAATTTCCCAGTCTACAAATTTCTTGATAAAAACTAAATGTCTATTAAGATACTCAGCATAATTGATCAGTGTGTTGTCTGACATAAGTAGATGATCCTTTAGCTGGGAGGCACCCAAGTGTCTGTCTAAGAACAGCTTGATGTTGTCTGCAGTGAGGATCGCGTCCGCCGCTGCCAGGAATATTCCCAGGAAAAACACAACAAGCGCAAACAGGATGAGCTTTAAAAATAACTTTGATCCTAAAATCCGCAGAATTAGCCTGCAAAATTGTATAAAATACTGAACAAAGCAGAAGTCTTTGAATCGTTCCCGTTTCAACTTGGGCTTCTGGCGCCGCCGGTGGTTCCAGATCTCCTTCAGGATGTCCTCTTTCGATTTGGTCGGCGCCTGGGCAAAGTAGAGCTCGCTGGCCGACCAAATGTCCTCTTTGTTGTCTTGATAGTAATTGTATGGATGCTCCAGAGGATTGTATGGCCGTGGCGCTGATCTGCCAGTTTGTATTGCATAGACTTTGCAGGACACCGTATCCATAGGCAGCTTTTGTACATAACCACACCGAATCTGAGACAGCATGCACTTCATCCACTTGAACCGATAGAATAGTAGCATTGCATCCAGAATTATAAAAACACCCACCAAGATGGAGAAGAACATCTTCCCACCGCCCATGTTAATTTCACGCTTCTCCTCATATTGAATGTCTTGGTAGTAATCGCGGTTACTAGTGTCCTCATAGTCGAAAGCGTGCGACAGCAAGTAGCGGAACACATGCCTTGTTTTAGACAGCTCCCAGGTGCTCTCCTCAAGTTCTGCATGTAGCCGAATCCACACAGACTTAATATTTCTTCCTGGATTTGTGGCCAAAATTTCATTTCCAGGAAAGATAGGCTTAGACTCCATCATCCTGGACAAAGAAAAAGATATAAGTCAATATGAGCAAAGAAGAACATTATTAGTTATATTACATATTAAATACATAATAATACATATAATTTTAATTATATAATGCATATTAAATACTGAACCAATTGGGGAAATGGTATACAAGGGTTGTGTGTGTTAATTTTCCATTGTCAGGCATGTTTGTTTAAATTGGATTTAATTCTTTGAATTTGATAATTCTGATAACCGACAGTTCTTTAATAACAGGCTTGTATAAACAAAATGGATGCTTAGACTTAGAATCAGAAAGAGACAGCTGATATTTCTATGACACATAAGGAGGAAAGAGGGCTTGGAGAAGTTGACACTCACAGGGCATATTGAAGGCAAGAGGGACAAAGGGAAACTGAGTAACCTACCTAATAAGTTTCTGTAAATGGATAGCAGAAGAAGGAATGAGGGATATAGTGAAAGACAAACCTTACAAAGATTTACAGAGGATAGGAAGTTGGAGAGTGCCATGATTGCCTATGTCCTGAAGCGACATAGCACATAGAAGAAAAAGAAGAAATTGCAAAGAGAAAGAGAGAGATGGTTATATTGAAAAATTAAATACTGAAATATTTGGTTCATTCTATCACTTTTGGAAGTACCTGACTCTTGTGTCCATGCTTAATCTTTACAAGTGTCAGATTAGACTAAAAATGGAAAATTGCTGTCATGTCTGACCTCAAGCTGCACAATCTTCCCCCATTTTCCACTCTGTAACCTCTTCCTTAAAGGCACAATGTTGCAAACCTATCACTACTCTATCGTTATTTCCAATGCAATGTTCCATTTCCATGGCAAATGTTCAGATTTCCATCAGTCCAGACATTTACAGCTGGGACACTTCTACATGGTTGAATCACCCTCGTTTCCTATATATTTTCAATGTAAGAAGAAAGTTCTATTCAGATAGATCCCCCCCCAAATGCTACTTTGAGAAACAGACTCCTATGAGGAAGCTTCCCTAAGCATTATCATTTTTTCAAGTCAATAGTCAGTTGTTATCAATCTTCTATATCCTCCCTTTCTACCACTTCTTCTTTCATACATAAAACACACTCCATGCATCATAAATATTTGAACAGTAACCTTCTACAAATTAAAATAGTTATATTTTTAAAGTGCCTAAACAATGAAGCATAGTCATTAATTTTTTATCAGTTTTTTTTTTTTTTAGTCTTATCGCTATTGCTTTTTATTGCAAAACTGAAGTCATTTTTATATTTTTTAACAGTTAAAGAAATAGTAGATGTTGGGAAATTGGACCCAAATCTTAAAATTTTATTATTTTAAAAATAAATCTTTAACATATAAAAAAATAAACAGCTTTTATCATTACTTCACTCAATACAAGGCCTAAGGTCCACTTAAGGTACAGTGAGTGTTATGTCGTGTATATTGCTTAGTAAGCATTTCACTTCCGTTCTAGTTGTTGTCCATTTATATTATGAGCTACCTGCTCATATGCAAATCATACTAATTTGCATATCACTACATCTCCCTATAACGGAGGGGCCTTATGCTGCGAGTACTTCTTCTTGTGCCCTCCTGAACATCTTCCTTTATCTCTCTCCTTTCCCTTGGAGATCTAGATCTATCACGTCTTTCCCTATAATCAAACTGTTCCTCTTGCATACTGTGGTCTTCCTCTTCTAACTTGTCCCATTCTACTTCTTCCTCCTCTAACTCATCCCTCTCTACTTCTTCCTCCGCAGTTTCATTCTGCATTAACTCTTCTGTTACGTCAATAATGGGCATCTCTGAAGGCATTTCCTCATCCGATTCTTCTCCATGGGATCTTATTCGGTCAGCATGAGCTAGAATACTGTTCCCATTTTCTTTATTTAATATTGCAGTATTATGTCCTTTCTGCATAATAAATTCGGCTGACTCGGGTTGCATATTCCTGTTTCTTTTGTACCACATCTTTTGATTTGTGGCATATGACATTGTCAAAGGGGACCTTAATTGTCTGCCCATTAAGGCAGATGGACTTTCCGGCCTGCCTGCATGTGGAATTGTTCTATAACTTAATAGTCTTGGTAGAAAAGTATCGACTTCCTCCTTCTGTTGCAAGCATGCTTTTATGCCCTTCTTTACCGTCTGGACCATCCTTTCCGCTATCCCATTACTTTGAGGGTGGTAGGGAGGGGTCTTGTAAGGTCTGCATCCTATTTTTCTTAACCATTCATGCAAATCAGCATCCACAAATTCTGGTGCGTTATCAGTCACCAATGTTCTCGATGTCCCATTCCTCGAAAATATTACTCTTAATATTTGTTTTACGGTGGTACTTTTTTTATCAGGTACACTCACCACTTCAGGCCAACCTGAATATGCGTCTACTAATATTAATAATAGTCCTATCCCATTGACATAGGCATGGTCCATGTGTACTCTGCTCCATGGTTCTACTTCTCTCGGGGCCATACATGTATTTTTTCTTTTGCTTAAAATTCCTAAGTTCTGTGCATTTTTTGCATCTTCTTATGTAGTCTTCTACGTCTCTTGAGTACCCCGCCACCAAGCTTCCAATTTTAATCTTCTTTGCGTAGCTGCCACTCCACAATGTGTAATGTTATCGTGTACACTTTTTATAACCTGTCTCCTCTGTGTTTCTGGGGAACTATCAAGTCTCCCTTACATATTATCCCGTTTTCTATAGTCATTCTATGTCTAATTTCTTTGAATGGTCTTTCAGCCATTGAACAATTTCCCCAGCGATTCTGTTTTATCCTTGACATTATTCTATTTAACACTGGGTCATTTGTAGTTTCAGTAGCCATTTTATCTACAGATATTACATCGGTTTCTACGAGGTGCAAGAATGTGTCTTCAAATTCCTCGTCATTTTTGTCCTTCTCTTCTCTATAAAACCTGTATTCCCTTTAACATATTCAATGTCAAAGTCGAATGCCATCAGTCTAATTGCCCAACGCAATATTCTGGATGTTGTAACTTTCGGTAGCTCTTTTCTTGGGTTGAAAATAAATTCCAGTGGTCTGTGATCACTTTTCAACAAGAATTTTTTTCCCATCAAAAACTGTCTTGCTCTATCCGTTGTCCACACTATGGCTAGTGCCTCCCTTTCTATATTTGAATAATTGTGTTCAGTTGTTGTTAATCTCCTCGATAAGTACATTATGGGATGCCCATCTTGTGACAAAATACCAGATATGGACTGCTCACTAGCGTCAGTAGTTAGAGTTATGTCCTTCTTAGGGTCAAAAATTTGTACTATTGGCTTTTTTGCCAGAATCTGTTTTAAGTTTTCAATGGCTTTCTATTGGTGTTCTAACCAAATGAATTCCACATTTTTTTTTTTTCTTAACTTAGCAAATGGTTCTGTCAACTCATTATATTTTGGTACATATTTTCTATAAAAATTTACCAAACCTAAGAAGGACTCCAACTCTTTTTTTTATTTTTTAGGTGTAGCAACTTTTAGAATTTTCTCTATTAATACTTTATCTGGAGAGATCCTTTCCTTTGATATTGAGTAACCCAAAATGATATTTCATTACTGTTGGTTACACACTTTTTTGTATTTATTGTCATACCAGCGTCTCTTAGCCGGTTCAATATATTTTCAGTTTTTTTTTTTTAAATCATCTTCATTTAAATCTCCAACACATATATCGTCTTGATAACAGATGGTATTCTCAACATTTCCTATTACTTTTTCAATAGCTTTTTGAAAAATTGTACTTGTTGCTTTTTATGCCATACGGCATTCTTTTCCACCTTAACAGGCCTATAGGTGTGTTTATGGTCGTCACTTCTTTAAAATTTTCATTTATCGGTATTTGGTGGTAAGCTGATTTTAGGTCTATCTTCGAAAATACTTTCATTCCAGCAAGTTTATATAAAGCTACTTCCACATTCGGAATAGGGTACGAGTCAGCACAAACTTTATGGTTCACCCCTATTTTATAATCTCCACAAATTCTCAGGTCACCATCTTTTTTTTTCAGTACCACAATGGGTGATGCCCATTTACTTCCTCCTGGAGGGGCACGTTCTAATAAGTCTTCCTTTATTAGCTTTCACAATTTAGCTATTACCAATGGTAATAAATGCACTGGTATTTTTCTCGCTTTGTAGTAGGAGGGGGAAACATTTTCTTTTAATTTCAAGCTAGCTTCATAATTTTTTAATTTTCCTGTTTTTTCTATTTCTATCTCATTAATCAACTTCGTTGAATTTATTTTTAACACGTCATTCCCCAGTAGTCCATGCGTTTTTCGGCAATTTGTAACTATAATGGGTACTATTTCATATTTTTCTTTTAATTCTATTGAACCTTCAAAGTAACCCATAATTGCTATAATCGAGCCATGAAACTGACGTAGTTGTACGTTGGTTTTTTTTAAAAACGGTTTTCCCATTTTTTCCCACAAATTTCTGGGTAATATCGTGACCTCACTACCTGTGTCGATTTGCATTTCGACAATACAGTTGTTGATTTTCACTTTTATTTTTGTATCTCCGTTCTTAGATCCAGTATTTTGTATGTTATCCTTTTTTACATTAAAAATCTGTCTATTTTCATCCTCTACTCTTTCCACATTTTTTGTTTTACATACTTCTTTGAAGTGATTCTTTTTTAAACACTTTGAACACATCTTTCCAAAGGCTGGGCATTTTTCTTTTTTCATTTCATGAATTTTTCCACAGTACGTACAATTTTTTCTTTTTGTTTGTACCGTATATGTTTCAGCCATTATTTCTTCGGATTTATTTTTATTTTGGTTGTAGGTATGTATTAATTCCTGCTGTTGTATAAATTCTATACACATATTCAAAGGCATGTTTGTAAGTTGTAACTGTTCCATTACCTTATATCTACGTGCTGAATTAGGCATACCTTCAATTAATCTTAGTTGGATTAATTCTTCTTCCGTTGTCTGCTCTCCTGTTCCTAGTTTTTCGAATTCACAGTATTTACTTACTCGCACTTCTTAACCGGTGTAAATATTTTACTATCGGTTCATCCACTTCCTGTTTCATTGCCATAAGCTTGGTCCTTTCTGCAATCACCAGTCTTTTCTTTGGTCTCATGTTTCCCTTAATAACCTGACTTATTTCTTTGAAAAGTCATTTCTTCTACTTCTCGAGGGTAAACCGTTGTAGCAACCTTCATAATCGCTTCACAACCAGCGGTAGCCATGAACAAGTCAGTGATTTCATTTTTGTTGTCTTTCAAATTTTTACATCTGGCATTAGCAGCAAAGCAACGAATCCACGTGTCTACGTACTCTGGGTCTTCAAGGACCAAAGAGTATCCTATCGGCGACGCGATTGTTATGTCGTGTATATTGCTTAGTAAGCATTTCACTTCCGTTCTAGTAGTTGTCCATTTATATTATGAGCTACCTGCTCATATGCAAATCATACTAATTTGCATATCACTACAGTGAGTTTATAAGGAATTGAAAGTCAGAGAATATTATGAGAAAATGTAAGATAAATATCCATTGACCTTGGATTTAAAGAGACCAAGATTATACTTGTCAGAGAAGTATTCTCTCAGGAGTTTGTTCTACAAATTGTCAGTTCTGGAGAAGAAGCTGACTGAGTGGAACTGGATTTTTTATCAAAGTAGCTCAAAAGGAATGAGGATGGTTTGCCACTGTGAACACAGCATGGTGAGTCCTAACTGAGATAGTCTGAGCTGGTGGCACTAAGGGATGTAACTCATCCAAACAAATACAATAGTAATAGTGATATACTAGTGAAAAGCTGGTGACATTTCATCTGTAGGATAAGGGTTGCAAGGGAGAATAACTCATCACCCACAAGGCCACATAAGTATTTTTGAACTCTGTCAAGGTTGGTTAGTGAAGATTGGGCAGCAGCAGCCCAGATATAGCAGCAATACACCATTATTGGTCTGATCTGACTTATAAAAATAGAGCATGCCTTATATAGAGCTTATCTGAAACTAAATAGCATAATAATTGATTCAAAGCCAATGGAATGCATTTATATTCACACACAAACACACACAAATGCCAAAAGTTAGTTACCATGTGTAGATTCTTTTAATACATCAAAATGGTCAACATGAAGCATGCTTACTTTTTTATGCAATTTAGTTACTAACATACATTTAAAGAAAAAAAGAAATAGTGAATAATTGTACTTGTATACTTACCATACTTATGTAAAATTCACAAACACATGTTGGAAACATTGAGAACATCTTAATTGATACCTGATATGTTTTTATAGGTGAATAAATAATAAAATGAATACCTTTCCCCAGTTACCAATTCCAAGCTTGTCTTTATGTTCAAGAACAGTTTTTAAAATCCTTCTATCAAGGTTTATTAAAATAATACTCAAAACTGAGTTTAGCCATAAACCATTTCTTGCTTGATACTTTTTCTTTCACTTGGTATTGCAAATATGTATTGTTTAAGACAGCCCTTGTATCTTGCTGCATTTTTTATTTATTTCCTATTTATATCAATCTGCACTTTTATAAAAAAAAGAAAGCACATTCTAATAACTCTGGTCTCAAATTGTTCTTTAATAAGGAGAGAGAGCCACTAGGGCAGCTGTGCACTGTCTGAAATTAAACAATCTACTAAACCGTAGTAAATATTCTGTTGTTAAAACAGAAGAATATTCCTTGCACAAAGCATAATCTTTTGTGACATTTTTCAAATATGATATTTTAAAATTTCCCAATGTTTTTCAAAGTAATCCTTTCTTTCCACATGGTCCTTAAGCATAAAAGTAAACCAAAAGTTCCATTGCACCTGGCAACTTTATCAGATATGGTTGTCCTTAAGCATAAAAGTAAACCAAAAGTTCCATTGCACCTGGCAACTTTATCAGATATGGTTGTCCTTAAGCATAAAAGTAAACCAAAAGTTCCATTGCACCTGGCAACTTTATCAGATATGGTTGTCCTTAAGCATAAAAGTAAACCAAAAGTTCCATTGCACCTGGCAACTTTATTAGATATGGTTTAACAGTTAAAAACTGTAAATTTGAATCAATATTTAATAAACCACTTGAACTTTAAATTACACATTGAGTCAATGAGAAAACATTTTTTCTTTAACTTTGTTAATTTTTTCAAACCATAATTTTTTTTTTGTTTACAAACCACAGATCCATAAAAATATGTTCAGCATATATATTTTTTATAAGTGGACATTAATTGGTTAGCCAGTCAATGACTGTCTCCTGTAAAGATAATTTATATGTACATAAAATCCATATTAAAAAAAATTTCCAATGTTTCCAGGAAACTTGGAATATGTAAATCATTAATATAATAATCACTACAGTTAGAATGAAAATGAAAAATCGTATTCCCTTCCATATGGATCAGGTTCAGTGCTGTTTAGTTAAGTCAGTGTTTTATAAATTTTATTAATTAGTTAATTAATTGACTGATTAATGAATATTTTTGAAGCTACAGCCCTGGATTAATGCAGTGTATCTAAATCCATTTATTTATTCTCTAAATTTATTGTAGAGTAGGAAATTTGTGAAGGGTAAACATCTAAGGTGCAGTGGGATAGGGAAAGATGCCTTCCAAAAGCTGAACAAAGTATAAAGAAACAGAAAAATATCATTAGAAACAAAAAGAAAAGAATACTAAAATCATGTAGTATCGGTAATCCTATATGTTAATAAATGAACAATCTTTTCATAGATGAAGAAGAGACTTGAAGCAACAAAAATTTGGATCTACAGAAGGATGCTGAGAATACCATGTGAGCAACAACAAGGTTCTAGAGACAAAAGCAACAAAAAAGGACACTTATGCTTAACATCAAGAAGAGAGAGTTGTAATTTATAGGGAACATAATGAGGAAAGAGGGCTTGGAAAATTTGAGCTCACAAGATAGATTGAAGGTAAAGAGGTCCAGAGGAAACCAATGCACAGCCTAACTGGTGAGCTTGAGCAGATGGATGGCAGAGCAGGGTTTGGCAAAAAGACAAAAGTCAATAAGAGCTACAAAGGATATGAAATTGTGGAGAACCATGATTGCCAATCTCCTGAGGGAACATGACACACAGAAGAAGAGACATTTAAGGGTCCTGAAAAGTTCTTGGTCTGATTCACTTTCTGAAATTTGATCAAATGCCCAAACATCAGGGATTTCTTTGGTCAGGCCACAAACATTTCATCATGGTCTACTTAGTATAACAAGTATAACCATTGCATAGATTATGCAAACAAAAAGAAGATAAATTCAGTTTGAGATTCTTTCTTGTTGATATTAGTTAAACAAAAAAAAAAAGCGATGTCGCTCGATGCTAGGAAATTCAATTTCTATAGAATTATAGAAGTATCCAAGTAAACAATACTTGTGTTGGCTCTCATGCGCCTTTGATAATTGAATAACAAGTAATACCTTTCAAAGCAACTGAAGTGCCTTTCAGTACAATGGTAAAGTAGAACTGGGATCAATGATTTTTTCTGTGTGGAGAGTTTTATTTGTGTTTTTCTGGACACTTGTTCCAGAATGTAACTTCATCCACTTTTACTAATTTACAAAAGATTAAAAAATAAAACTTGTAATAAAAGTAACTTACTGATGACAATAACAGAGATTCACCATGACATAAACCAAATAATATCAGAGTTTTCAAGCACATACCAGAGTTAATAGTAGAGTCAATGCACTTAGTGCTGATTTTGAAAGCTGATCTGAAGGAATAATAACTTGATTATATTGGTCACATATACAAAATTAGTTAGATTAAGCTATACATGTAAACTTAGCTCAGCAAAATTAGTTATATTAAACCAATGTAAATATCTTAAGTTATTTACAAATGGTTTAGAGTTAAAACTCTGACTATTAAGTCATATATATATATATATATATATATATATATATATATATATATATTAAATAAATTTCAATAAAACGTATTTTAACACAAACACGCATAAAAAATCTTTGAGTATACAGGAAAAAAATGGCGAAAAACTTTTTGCCGTTAATAAAAGAAAAACAGACGACATGCATTTAACGGATGTCAGAATTCGTTGAAAAATAAACCCCTACCTCCCTAAACTTAACCTCTTTTTCAAATGTAACTCATAATTGATACAATAGTTAATAAAAATGAACACACTACCACCCCTGTCTGAATGATTGGATTCCTCTGTATCCTTGGAAACAGTAAATTATGAATTTATGTGTGTTTAAAACTCAGTAAATTTAAAAATAAGTTATTCCAATATTCGCTTGAAGATGAAACGGAACTAATGCTTTTAATTTAAATATATAATTAAACTTAAAATATTTATGCTCTGTAAATTTAAATTGAGCACTGTTTTGTAAAAATAAAAATAAAAAATAACAAGAATACCGGATTATATATCTTACTGTTCTTTCTTTTTATTTGTATATACATATATATATATATATATATATATATATATATATATATTTATTAACAATAGATATTATCCCTCACTGCTAACACAACTTGGAGTTTCATGCACAGTGCAATCTTCAGGTGCTGATTATGGATCTGAAGATAGCATTGTGCATGAGACTCTGAATCATGCTATTGGTGAGAGATATGTATATTTATTAATATATACAGGGTGATTGAACAGTAACTCCCTATTTTATGTATGAGTGACCAGCCGGATGTCCTGACTTAACACCCTGTGACTTTGGGGTTGGTTAAAGTCTACTATACCAAACCAAAGCTTTGGGAGAACTTAAAGGGCAAATACAACAAGTTATGTCTTCCATACCATAAAAAATTCCTGGTGAAATTAGTTCACACGATTCCTGTTCGACTTGAGAAACTAGTAGTGTAATCTGGTGCCCATATTGAATTTTATATAAAACCTCATGCCAAACGCTTTCCTCTCATATCCATTTCTTGTAAAAATTATAGTTAATAAATAAATTAGGGGAGTTACTTTTCAATCACCCTGTACTTAATAGCTCTGTTAAATTACATCAAGCACTGTTTTACTAACACCAGCATTATGTCAGCAACATATATATATATATATATATATATATATATATATAATTAAAGAAAAACAAAAACTGTTGGTGGAACTTGCCAAATCCTAAAACTCTTATATACAGTCTTGAATAAAAATTCCAATACTGAAAATAAAAAAAGAAAAAAGGCCTAAGAGCAAACTTACCTACTCAGTAAAGTGCTCAAAGAGCTTACCAATGTTAAACTCTTTGAAAAGATAGCTCTAGTTGTAACTTGAGTTTAATACTCACATGATCCTCAAATGTTTTGAACAGCCATTCAAGTCTTCTGAAGACTGTGTGAACATTAAACTTGAATTATGACATATATATAGACGTAACTTAAATTTAGTTTCTTTTTGTCTATATTTTTATCACTTATCACTATATACCCAAATACATATTTAAAAAAAAAATTAATTTAAAAGTTCAAAATTTCAGCATCCCCTCCCCCTTTCTGTACATATCAAGCTACATCAACATAATCATCACTTTAATCTGATGAAGTTCTAAAGGACAGAATGTGTCATCAATTTTTTTTTCACTTTGTCATTAATTTTCCTAGCATTGTTCTGTTATATGAAAATGTATACATAATTTTCTTACATATATATGAATATTTGTAAAATAAACTGAATATTAATATTGTATAAAATGTCAAATTATGGAACTTGCTTGACAGATTAATGCATTTTAGGACCAGAACTAAATACATTTTTAATACCTTCTGTGATAAAAATGCAAATGCATACTAATTTTGTATACAGTTGAATATACAAGTTGATACAATCACAAGAAATCACATATAAAAAAAAAAGATAAAAGAGGATAAAGAAAATTGCTCAATGATATACTTACTGCTTCATTATGATATCATGTACCATGCTCACTTCAAAAACCTTATCTACTTCTAACCATTTTAGATATTCAAGTAGTGAAGCCTCTGTTTCAAACACATCATTTATAGACCCATGACGCTCAAAGAGCTTCTTGGGGAACTCCAGCCATTCGTTTTTCACTAATTTCTTGAGAAAATTAATGTATTTCGAGCGAAAGCTCATAATCTGATTGCTCAATGTGGCATTGGTTTCAGATATGAACTTGTTCAACTCGGTTTCAAACTTGGCTTGTTTTGACATGAACAAGTCATGTACAGACTTCTTGAGAAGCCCATTGTCCCGATAGACACTCCTTAAAACCATCCTCGTGGAAGTGTGCATTGATTGCAGTATCTGCGTGACTTCATTGTCCAAGTGTGACTGGCATGACACTTGTCTTTGTTTTATTAAATCCAGCATCCGCATAGTTTCAAACTTTTCATGTTCCTTGATTTCTTCTAAACATCTGTTGACACTCTGTCGCACATGGTAACTCATTTCGGTGGTATTTTGTAATGATATGACCGATGGACCGATAATGACATAAAACAACCCTAGAGTGACCGACAAGGTGAAGAAAAATGAATAAATTAGATAAATGACAATAAATAGAAAAACAAGCCCTCTCGAAGTTTCAGCTGGGGGTCGAGGTATGATCTCCAAGGGTCTCTCCTGTTCAGGGCTGCTTAAAAGAGATGACCTCCGCTCGTCCTGGGCAGGTGACGGTGGAGGCAAAGGGGGCATCGTTCTACGGCCAACATTGTATATTAAGAGTCCGGCCAGTGTGCAAAGCATCATTGTTCCAAGGATACTGGCAGAGACTAAAATAGCAATTACTGGTTTCCAGGGGGATATTTTCACAGTAGTGTACTTCTTGATATTGTATGAACTAGACGCCGACTTTGTGTATTCATTAGTAACTTCATGCGTGGTCAGATGTAAACGGTGGGTGCTCTCGATGTCGCTCAGCATCACAGTTAATATAGATGGCTGTTTGGTGCCCCACTCTGTAAGAACAGCCGATATTTGGAAGTTGTTCGGGCAGTTGATAAACATGTCATAGCTCCCATAACAGATGCGATGCTCACTGTCGTAAACTTTCATCATCAGGTATCCAGGACATGAATAAAGAACACCTGTCAGAAAGAAAAAGCAAAAATGCTATTATTTTAATACAATTGAACGAATTGACATATTCTTTTAGGCCTAATGGTCAGTGAGTATTTATATTTACTGGGTGTGTCATACAAAATTTGACTCGTCAAAGATTGACAGGACATAAAACCAACCAACCAACCAAATCCTCTTATACCAACCAAATGACTTGATGTTGGGTAATGCATAGTATGGCTAGTTTGGTTGACTATTACAGCAGAGTAGTGAGTTCAATCCTCACTGGGTACACTATACAAAAATTCAACATTAAATCAGGAGTGAGGTTCATTCTCACTCTGTACTGCATGCAAAAATTCAAATAAATATCACAAAGGTTGATATGTCATAAAATCAATCAATCAACAATTAGCAAAGTTAGTCTGATTAAACATTACTAATATGATAGTGTGTTTGATCCTTACTGGGTGCCCAACATTAAATATCACATAAATGTAAAATCAATCAACCAATTAACAAAATCCTCTGGGTACCTCAGCATTGGATAACTATTAGAAAACTTTAGCCTGGTTGATCATAACTGTTTAGTAGTGACTTTGATCTATGCTAGGGGCCCCATTCAAAATTTTACATTAAATAATCCAACAATGGTTGTCAGAGCATAAAATCAACCAACACAAACTAACCATTCTTTTATGCTAATCATCTCTTCTTGATAACAGCTCCAATGACTTGTGTGCAAACATTTTTATTAGTATATATAAGAATTTCTTTATAAAGTTTTTGAATTAAATACTATTCAACTTTACATAAATGTATGTTTTAAATTTTATGGAAATATCTTTCACTATTGAAAGGAGCCATCTATAAATTAGAAGTATTTTTCTTTATGTAAATATCAAGTATTATTAAAGGTTTATCATATATTTATTTAATTGCTTATTTCTTATTTTGCAGCTGACTGTTAAGAGAAAAAGCAGTAAACCAATCTTTTATTAAAACATAACCTGTTTACACTTAAATGCAAAGGAAGTCCAATTTCATGGGTTTAAACCTATTTCAGAATATAGAGTAAGTTTTAAAGCAAAATAAATAAAACATTTTTATTAGCTTGAAGCAAATGTTTAAGCAGAAAGTATTTTTAAAGTCTAAAAGAAGTCCATAAAATTCCAATTATTTTTTTTCCTTGGTTTAATTTTTTTAACCTACAAATAAAATTTTAAACTCGTTAAATGAATATGTTGACTTTCACATGTGGGCACTTTGGCGTTGTGTAATGGTTAGCAAGCTTTTCTTGCTAAAACAATTATGAATGAGTAGTGAGTTTGATCCTCACTGGATGCCCCATACTTTTGGCCTTGTGCCACATCTAAATTGTGCTTAGAAAATCACCATATTGACCTCCACATCAAGTTCTTAAGCATCCATAAAAAATTCTATGCTATAAATTTTTGGTATTAGGATTAGCATTAAAACCAAAGACAATTTTCTATTAACTTAGATTTTTGTTATAATTAAAAGTCCTATTTTAAAACTTGCAATGAATTTCTCAGGTTGACAGCAATTTTTCTAAATCTGAGAGATTACCTTTGATCTTCATCATCCAGTGTCCTAGAACTGGCTGCCAGTACAGCTTCACTTCCAGACTGCTGCTGTTCAACAAGGCATTGGGAAAATCGTGTTGGTAGTGCCGCAAAATAGAGCTGTTTGCTGAAAAGAAAAATTGACTTATTGAATAACAGAAAGAAAAATACAGAGGCAATATAAATAAAAATATTTCTGTAATGATTTAAAATCATCAATACCCCATATTTGTGAAATAATTAATGACTGAAGTAAGAGTAAACATTTTTTGCTACTTCTTTGGAGAGTGGATTGCCTTTCTTCATAGTTTCCTGACCTGGATTCATGGCTTTATTCTTTCATTGGAATTTACCAACAAAAGCTGAAATTGGCTTGCTAAACCATTTTTATAATTTTTTCTGGGGTCCAAACAGTCATGGCATTCAACCACAGTTCCTAAGAAGTAGCAAAATTATGCAATTATTTTACTTCATTAAAAGCTTATTTAAAAGATATTTTGAAGTGGTGTAAAATTTTTCAACTATTTTCTTTTAGTGGCAATGTCTTTTCAGACCTTGCGGTTGATTTTGTCTCTCTACAACTTCCTGTCTTTTTTGCTCTAAATAACTTTTCACTCTTTACAATCCCTCTTTCTTCCTGTTCTGCTATCCAATCACTCAAACTTATTAAGTAGATTACTTGCTGTTTCCTCTTTGCTTCTTTTGCCTTCAGTATATTCTGTAAGTGTTATATTCTCCAGCTCCTCTATCCTCATCCTGTGCTCCAGAGATTTCAACTGTAACTTTTCTTTGTAGTTACTATTTTTCTGAAAACTTCCTCATTGTGCATATGTTCTGTCTATGGTATTCTCAACATTTGTCTGTAAAAGTTGAATAACTCTGGTGAGAAGACACATCCTTGTCTTATACTCCTTTCTAATTTTGCATATTTATTGAATTCATTTTCTACCCATATACAGGTGGTTTGCTGCCAGTGTGGGTTTTTTGATTATTCTAATACTGACTTATATATGTATAGTCAACTGGTTCTACACAAACATCTACACATTTGTGTATAACCAGCCAGATATTTTGGAAGAAAGAAATGGTGCACAGTGTGTCTCCAGACACCTCTCGTCAGGTTTGAATTCAGAGTAAAAATTTAGGAGTTGAAATATGAGCAAAATTTCATGCTATCAAAAATAAGTCTTACGATTTTTTTATGCAAGATGACAAATCCTCCCTATTAAAATGATTACATTATATTAGGATCTATAGCTTATTCTGTCAAGTTTTATTTGGATTTTCCTGATGCCGATGGACTTTTTCTACTAGCACATCAAATTGCGAATATGCCACTTCCTGCGCTATCCTATTAGGGAATTATTACTTTAGATAAAAATCTTAATTATTGAAAAAATACAGATTTGTCTCCCCTTGATTTCATAACATTCACTCTTTTTTGATTTACGTTTTCAAAACCAGTGTCTCCCAAATTTAGAAATTGGATTTCATATTTTCAACATTAAATCATTTTTTTTAATCTTAATAGTTAATCTAAGCTTAAATTCAAATTCAAAATTAAGCTACAATTCTTTGTCCATCTTCAAAGATTAAAAGTAACTTATCAAGACATTAAAAAGGTGTTTAGTGTAGATACAATAGCTGAAAACCTCAAGATGTGAAAACAGGAAGTGAGTTGAGAAACAAAATGGCAGCTTTCACAAACAAAAGAAAATGAAAATTTTGAGTCAAACAAGCCATTGCTTTTCTAGAAGATGTGAAGTCAGATGAGAATATGGTTGGTGTAGATTCTTCCAGAAAAAAATTACGCTCATCAAATAAATGTGTATGAAGAGAATATTGGAGTTAAAAAAATACAATAATTTAGAAAGTTTCCGCTAAAAATAATTAACAAGTGGTGTTAGAGTTTAATTAGTACTGACAATGAAAGAAAGTAATCAAAGTAAAAAAAAATTGTTTTCTTCAATATAAGAAGCCAATTACTGATAGTATTCATAAACACTTCTTTACAAATTCAGTAAAATGACATACACATGAATTTTATTTCTTTCTAATATGACTGATGATACTTTTTTTTTCTATGGATAACATAATTCTTTCAAACAAAAACTATAGATATATAGAGACACTTTCCATCAAAATCTTTTAAAAAGTGGTGGAAAACAAGGATGTGTCTTCTAACTGGATTAATTTAAACTTTACTCTCAGTTAGTGCGCACATGGCCAAGTGGTTAGAATGTTAGTGTTGACCTTGGTTCGAATCTCATTATGCCATTATGCTCAGCCTTATGACCACATATTGTTGAAACACTAGTTCATGTATGATAACTGGGTAAGCAACATCAAGCCTATTCAGTACCTAGATAGCTGACTGTTTGGGAATACCAGGTCCCATAAGCTTGGATGTGCAGATGGTGTAATAGATAATAGCTCAGAATTGTTAATTGGAGAGCAGAGTTCCAATTCTTGTTAAGATCATTATATTCACTTATATGCAAATACCCTTGGGAAATGATTCTCCCCCAGATATGGCTTATTTTAACAATGAAAGATATGAAGAGCCATGACCCACCCCCACGTCCTGAATGGACAGGGTACATAAAAGAAAATAAGGAAATAAAGAATTAACTTACCACTGATGAGCAATTTGATCTGCGGGGTCTCTTTGGTGTTTGAGATGTGGTAATGAAAGCGACCATCGAGAACTGATTTGTGTGCATTTACTGAGTCACCATTATCGACGAATACCATTTGAGCAGGATAAATCTTGGAGGAGTTCTTGCCACACCCACCGTTATGCCAAGTCATAGAGCTATATTCAAATGGCTTTGAGAACTGGGCATCAGTGGAGTATATATTCTGTTTGGGATTATTGACATCAAATCTCTTGTAAAAATCCTGCGCTTGTTTTAATGAGTGAAGGGAAAATTCAACACGACTGTGTTCCTTCACTAGGATTGCTTCTTCGCGTACTGGGAGCTGAGAGGAATGTTCAACTGATATAAAATCCACTGTTACTATACTGTGGTGATGGAAATCTGTGGATTCTGCGTACACAGTTCGATGTTTTTCTTTAAACTGATAGCCCACTTGTGGTATGTCGACACTATAATTTATACTGTAGAGTTTAGTTGGTTTTTTGTATTGTATATGGCAGAAGAATTGACTTGTGATCGTGTTAAACATTGGTCGTAACGTGAATACATAGGCATCACCTGGAATAGAGAAAGAAAAATAATTAGCAAAAAAATCAACTACCCTATATGAGTGCAAAAAAAAAGCAAAAGAAAAATGTGATAATGCTAATGGTGAAATTAGACATTTCTATACAGGAAACATTTGACATACTTTGACTGAATAGATTGCATTACTCATTGGTGGATCTACTATGTAACTAATGAAGCTTAACCTTCAGGGCCCCTAAATTTCAGAGGGGCCCTGAAGCTTAATGAGTAAATTTTTTAACAAAATCAATGAGTGTCATTTTAAAGTGTTTGTTATTAAAATAAGGCCATTTTGGTGATAGAATCATGAGCCAATGCGTTAAAGTAGCTAATGTTGGTCTTAGAATTTGCTCTAATACCCATTTCATGGGGCCTCAAAATTCCTCTGTAACTGGTCAGATTTCAAGATTTTCTTGGGGGCGTGCAGTGTCAAACCCTCAGCTGTATGGGCTCATTGAGCTCACTAGAATCTATTCATAGCCCTCATTTTGGTAGTAAGATCCTTTAATTTATTGTTGTTGGTTGTGAAGGATCCCCCATATTTTTCAGGTTTCAGGGCCCTAAAAATATAGGTCTGCCACTGGTGTTGGTTAAAATTTATAAAATTTTCTCTCAAAATAGATTTTCAGGAAAATAGGCTTCTCAAGAACACTGCCTCCTTCTAGTATTAATGGGAGTTTCCTCCCTAAACTTTTGTTTAAGGTAGTGTGGAAAGTTAATATCTTGATTATATTATTTTCTCTTCCAGTTATATTTGCTGCTGTTATGAACTCTGTAAGTTTTTAACAAAGTGGATTCATGATAGAAATTATTAGGATTATATTAACCTCAACTTTCTGCATTCTATTGAGGTTTTTTTCAGACTTGATGAATTACTTAAAAGTGGATTCAATTCTAAATAAATAAATTATAAAAAGAAATTCTCCCTGCTGATTTCCTTTGGAATACCTGTTACTGGATCTAAATTTTACAGAAGGAAGAGTCTGCAGATATTTCTTAACTAGAATAGACATAATTTAAATTAATTTTTAGTTAAAAAATAAATAACTGGTTTCAAAGTCTGGTACCATAATAAACATTTAGCCAGCAAATAGTATCACAATGGAAGTGATTTGTGAGAAGCCTGCTGCTCAAGGGGAACTTACATCTCACCGATGAAATAGGAAAGGAATGTGATTGGTTTTCTGAAATGGGTGTGGCATGGTGGGTCTGAACCATGAAGGCTTCTGGCTTACATTGAAAGGAATTTTACAAATGTCTGTGCTTGTGAAATCAACAATAAAAATAGACTAAATAAAGCAAGTAGGAGAAACAAATAATGTAAAAGCCTGAAATGAGATAGAATCAATACAAAATTATTTTAATACCTTACAAAATATCATAAAATTTACAGGCTGTGATTAGGAAAAAATATAAAGTGTAATCACAATGTAAAACTTAAAAAGGTTGATATGAAAAGAAAAATGTTTTTTACCTGTAGCACATTCTACTGGACTTGGTGAACAGAGTGAGTCATATGATTTTCGACAGGAGTAAGTTCTATAGCATGGAATCTGACAACAGGAGTTCTCACCACGAAGAGGGCCTGAAAAATATGACAAAGATGTTACTTAATAATAATGTGGAATATAGTAAACTGATTGAATTCAAATGACATTATACTGATTACATTTTTTTTTTTAGTTCATAGTAATTTGTACCTGTCAGAGATTATCATGTAACAATTGGATTTAAAGTGCAACTAATATTGAAACAATAATGATTCCATTTTTAATTCATGATATAATATGAATATATGTAATAACATTTTCCTTTGGTCAAGGAAGCTTTCTGTTGTGGGTTCTGAGATGAAATTCAGTCTCCAATGAATGACAAATGCAAGAATTAAAAATAAGAAATTAAATGTATTTACACAATAATACAAAGGGTAATACTGTTAGTAAATCCAGGAACGCGGTTAGTAGCAATAACATATAGATATATACACTCTCGAAGTAGGACTTCCTTAGAGTTTACGTGCTTGTAACTGACTTCTACAAGCGGTTACCTCACACTATTACTCTACTTCCAACTCAATCACAATCTCAGTCTTCTTACTATCTCAATCTCACTGACTCTGGGTATTTAACGGCAGCAGTCCAAGTAACACTTTGGTCAAGTCCACTTATATGAAAAAGGAGTGGACCCCATAACACTTTCAAAATTAGTCATAAATTCTTATATGTGTGTGCATCTGTCTATGGTGCTTCAAAAATGCCAAACATCATGGAATAAGTGTCAAGTGTCATACCGTTATCCTATGACTTTTGTCACATCAGGGTTTATATATATATATATATATATATATATATATATGTGTGTGCGTGTGTGTATGTATGTAGGCAGCATATTCTCTTTTAGGCATGTCTGACTGAATAAATTACAGATATTATATCTGCTAATTTTTAACAAAATCTGTTCATACTCACAAATAACCTTCTGTGAATTGATGTTAAAGGATGAGAGAAATGTGCTATAGCTGTTTAAATTTCTTTTATTTTCATTTCCCAAGCACTTTCAATCTTTTTCCAAGATCATCTTCAGGAGTTCAAGTAATAAAAAACTATATGTTGTTCATTAATATAAGTAAGTATTTATACAAAGTTGTGCATTGTTATCCATTACTTGGATATATTATATTTATTATAGGTTACTATCTGCTCCAAATCCACTAAAAATTGAATTAGCAGTATGTTTTTTCTTTATTATTAGGAACAGTTAAATCATACTGATAAGTGCCCTGCATGTTAAAAAGAATAAAAAAATATGTGGTTAGCATTAATTAAAAATAAAAAAGAATATTAGCATTCACACAAAGAAAATTTCTTTTCCCATCAAGTCCAGTAGCTGTTATTGCTCTTTCCAGTATTGATATGTGTTTCCATCTTAACCTTTTGTTTGAAATAGTGTGGAATAATTTCTTAGAAATTAAATGCAATCTCTTCAGAAATATTTTTCTAGGCCTGAGGCAATGACTTTCATAACATGTTGGTTTTAAAGAAGAAATGTAATGAGAGAAGAAAAACCAAAATATTTTTCCTTTTATTTTCTGTAAAATGAAAAGTCACTGCATGTCAGTGTTCAAAATAAAAAAGAAATTGTTTATAAACATTTCAATTGAGAGAACAATTTGGGTTCATAATGAAGACATAAAATTTAATTTATAATCCGTTTTCTCACATTGAGTGTGACATCCATTTTCTCCTTAATCCAGACCAGTCAAAGGCCTTGACAAGTCTATTAAAATCAACATTAAATTTTTTTTTAATTAAAAATTTTCTGTTTCTTTTCTTTTTTATTATTTTTTGTTTCACAAATACAAAGAGGCACTGAAAAATACTTGGCCTCGCAGAGTAGCATTTTCATAAAAAAAGAAAACTGATATTTTAGTGATTTTGTCAGATTGTAGGAAGTGGGTTGGATTGATAATTTGTTCAGCACCCCCTCATAGTCAAATTGTCACTTCATTTCATTGTCACTGTTGATGAACGGTAAGATTGGGACAAAATCTGAAATAGCAGTTTCAGTCAGGTAATTAGATTTCTATAATTAATTACCGGACAGCATCAAGTTGTTCACATCTGCAAGTCACAATAACTACATGTTAACTCAATCATATCACTCTGTCCAAGAGCCACACTTTCCATTACAGTGAAATGGCTATTCAGATGATGCCAATGGTAATGATGAAAGGATTAGTGTGTAGCAATTGGGGTGGGGGTCAAAACACAACCTAATTTTTTTATCATTGCAAATGATGCATTAAAAAATACATGTCGGTGGATAACAAATAATGCGATTAGTTCTTGCCACCATCAGTTTGATTGGTTGGTGAATTGAATTAGAGCAACATCAAACTATCGTGTGATTTGAATATGTAGTATGTATTGGTATGGACGACTAGAGAAATAGGGAAAGTGCGTGTGTTTGTTTTGGGAGATAATATGAGATTGGTTGAAGAATTAAATTAGATGTCAAGTTACAAAGACTCAGATATAAAGCTGGAATAGGCATTGTAGTGTAAATGCACATACACACGTGTGTGTGAGTGTGTAATTTGAATAGAAGACAGAAAGAGTATGCTTGTTTTAGATATAATGTGTGATACACTGAAGAACTAAATGAACAAAATATTAAGCTATATAATGTGTGATTAGAAGACATAATACTCAATATTGTGTGTATGCACACACACACATATGTGTGTGTGTGTGTAAATGTAAAAAGCAGAGATTTAATTGAAAAATGACAAATATAATATTGGTAGGTGTAGGTAATTTATGTATATGTGTCAAAGAACTGATTCAGAATGGTGATAAATTACAGAAAATATGTGATAGGGAGATGCAACTTATGTGTGAAAATGAAGTAGAACACAAAATGATGACACAACATACTTAAGTGGGCTTTAAGGTATGTAAGGGACTATGCAAATAAATCAGATCATATGATATATATATATATATATATATATATATATATATATATATGGGTGTATGTGTGTATTAAACCATAAAAGTTATATTTAGTTGATATGTGTGTCAGTTGACACCCCCTGTTTTAAACAGAGAATTAGCAGCCTGGCTAATTTGACTGTTGAAAAAAGATCAGGATATCTGCGTAAATATATACAAGCATTAATATAATGTTTACAGTAAAAAGTGATAATGTCAGATTATATATATATATATATATATATATGTGTGTGTGTGTGCATGTTGTGTATTTGGACAGCAATTCTTCTTTTATACATGATTTATTAAAATTGATGGACAAGGTACTGCAATTAAACATTTTATTTAATTTTCCTTGCATTCATACAAGTATATACTTTTCTGGATATAAAGTGTATAAAACTGTGTATATGTTCTATATATCTAAGTATTTCAGCTATATATATATATATATATATATATATATATATATATATATATATATATATATATATATGAAAAATGATATATGAATTTTTATATATCTGAATAATTTTAGGAAAATGTATGACGAATTGGAATAAATTTATTTAACTTTGTCATAGATTTTATATATATATATGTGTGTGTGTGTGTGTGAACATAAAAGTTACATTTTTAATTTATTTTCCAACAGTCTGTTTCATGTTTAGTCATTTTTCTAAGTAGGCACCTGTTTATTTTAAATGCTCCCGGGATGTTTTTTTAAATGAAATTAATTACTTTTGTTCATTAAATTGTTTTTGTTTTGAATTGTTGACATGATGATGAATTATTCCTTCTGAAAAGAACAATGGATCTTGGGAATGTTCAAAATCAACAGGCCAACTTTGGAAAATCCTTTAGCATGAAGCAAGGTAATTCATGAGTTAATGGGCCATTCATGTTATTTTTCTGTGTAATAAAAAGCACTTTTAAAAGTATTTAATAGAGCACTCATATATAAGGAAAGGAATATATATATATATATATATATATATATATATGAATTTTACATAGGTAGGGTTAAATATAAGAAAAATTACAAAGAAGCTGCAAACATTTATACCATATCAACATGACATATTGCAAAAGTACTTGATAAACCTGTTTTCGATAAAGAGCTGGTAAGTTACTCTGATATAAATTTGGACTTTGGAGAGCTATCAAAGATTATGAAACAATAGAAAAAAAATCATCATTATTAAAAAGCCTAACTTATTCACATTCAATGAAACATATTTTTAAAATAACATGCTGATTAAGTGTGTATGCAGACATACTATCAGTTGATATGCATGCATACTTGATTTCCGTTGGCAAACACAAGCCAAAACCATGATTTTACTTTGATTGTGTCAGCATAAAATATAAGATTACTCACTGGAATTTCTGCATCCTCTTTGGATACAAGATAGGCAACTCTTGGTATAGTTTTCACATTCCCTGGATCGAAACATCAACTCTGTCACGTTTGCCGTCTTCATCCCAAACACTGCTGTTAAAAGAGGTGATTCATCTAAACAGACGATACTGTTCGCCGCTGGAGACAGTTGCAGAAGCCTTTGACCCTGAAGAAGAAAGAAAAATATGAAATGAAACATCAAAATTATTCATTTGAATGCAACATTGGAATCTAATGAAAAAACCTTGCACAAATGTAATGTAAATGAGTACAGCCATGTTTATAACATACCCAAATTGGACCTGAAATGATTTTATGAGTTTTATGATTGTGTAGATAGTAAACTCTAGAAATAAGATCTTCAAAGTGGCAATCTGCTACTGAATTTCTAGAATTAAGAGAAGAGAAATAATTAAATAAAAACTCTTGGGAGAAAGTGCCATTTGGACGGAAGTTAGGAAGTTCCATTTACATACTTATATAAGCAGAGACACAGTTCGAATTGTCAGTTTTCAGGCTGCCTATTGGTGGAGATGAAGCAGAGATGGACAGTGAGGGCGATCAGTGAGAATTGGCAGTCAGAATCATGGGAGAGAAGTGGTTAAAGCAAAAGAAATTCTTGATGGCCAAAGGGAAGATCAGGTCCATTAATCAGTCATGAGAGATGACAGAAGTAGTGAAGTCATTCCAAGCATCAGCTACTTACCCTCCAGACTCTATCAAGTGAATCTGTGAATAAATAACCAAATATATTGGAAACAGGATTCATGCTTTCATTTGTCACTGTTATTTTCACCTTCTTATCTGATTAAAAAAAAAAAAAGAAAAGTAAAACTTATTCTGTCTGGAAAGTGTTTTCTTTAGCCTTTTGTGACTATTTAGAAATTACTACTCAATACGTCATCTTTTATGTTATTCAGATTATAAAATGATTTTGGGTAATCTTTACACCAAACAAGTGATACCAAAATATAATATCATAATATGAAATGAATGAAAATAATTAAAACTTGACTTGAGGGCTCCATAATGATAACAGTAATATTAACTGTTTCCTTATAAGGAATATATATATATATTTGCCTATTGTCTGATTTACTCTTCTACCTAGTTTTTGAACAGGAGCAGAGGCTTATCCTTTGTTTCCTGTTTAGGATTGGTTTTCAAATTCCTTCGAATGTATTTTTTCTTCTCTTTCACTTCCAGTGATCCTTGTGTCTTGGTGGCATTATCACCTTGCTTGGAGTAGTGCCTCTTAATCTGTAACCCTCTGCTTTGAGTAGCTTTTGGGCCTTGTACAGAGTGAACATCATTGTAAAACATTTGGCATTCATAGCCTAAACAGCCAGTGCTACACAAGTTATGCTTTCCTTCACTCCCTGCTAATTGGGATGGAATTGAAGTGTAGTATCTGTTCTCCTCTTCTCTAATGGTAATATTAGCTGTTTCCTTATAAGGAAACATTTCAGCATTCATTGATTGAACAGATGGTGCTGATATTATTTTAAATTTCTAAAATTTTTATATTAAAACAATTTTTCAGGAAAATAAGTTTTTCAAGTCCACTAGCTATTATCATTCTTTCCAGTATTTACAGGGGTTTCCTTCCTTGCCTTTTGTTTAAGGCAGTGTGGAATGTCAACAACTTGATTATGTCGTCATGCTCTCATTGTGTTATACATGTTATCCATTAAGTAGTTGAGTTGCTGCTGCTGAAAGTCCTCAAGTGGTGTGGTTTCTTTTATCTGTTACAGTACTTTGTGATTCTGTCGTACCAGTTCATAAAGTTTGAAGAAGGATGGTCCTTGCTAAGAACTACATGCTTCCCTATCTAGAAGCCATTTTTAGCCATTGCATATAGTTCACAGTTCAGATATCTTTAAACAGGGTTGCCATCATGCATGGCATCCATATGAAAGTTTTGATTTGATGATATTATTTAAGAACATGACTCAAGTTTATACATTAATGTTTTGGTCTTGCAGTAGTGGGTGAAACTAAACCAATCTCCTTACTGATGTTAATTATAAGATTCCTTTTCATTCATATTTTCTCTGAAACGTCATCATTTCTCACATGTATGGTCCATGGTATTCCTAGCATCTTTCTGCAGAACTACATTTCTGCTGCTTCAAGTCTCTTCTTTATCGATGAGGAGATTGTCAAGCATCCACTGCCATATAGCAAGTTTGATATTATGTAACTGTTCAGTACTCTTTTCTCTGTTTCTAATGAAATTTTCTTGTTTCTTAATACTATGCTTAGCTTTAGGAAAGCACTTTTCACCATCCCAATACACCTTCAGATTTCAGTGTCACACTTTCCGTCCTCTGTTAAAACACTTCGCAGATATTTAAATTGTTGTACTTGCTTGATTTTGGTATCTCCAATTTGTAATTTGCATGTTGGGCTGTCCCTTTTGCTAACAACCATGTATTCTTTCTTCTTGCAAGTGATGTTTAATCATTTCTTTTTGCTTTCCTTCACTAACTTTTGTAGGAATTCTAGTTTTCTTTCTATATCTGCTTTCAACACTATGTCATCTGTATATCTTATGTTGTTAAGATTGTGGCCACCATTAATGAATCCTGGTAGTATCTCTTATTCTCTTGAATCACTTTACTGTAGTGATTTTCCAAGCATAGCTTAGATGTGGCACAAGGCTGAAAGTATGGGGCACCCAGTGAGGATCGAACTCACTACTCATTTGTAATTGTGCTCGCGAGACAACTTGCTAACTATTACACTGCCTCGGGGTGCCCGAATCACCTTAATGTATAGTGATAAGATAGGTCCTTGTCTTACACCCCTTTCTATTTTTGTATATTTAGTGAATTCATTTTTTATATGTATGCAGGTAGTTTGCTGCCAGTATAGGTTCTGGATTATTCTAACATCCTTCTCAAATATGTGTCAGGGTTACTTTGTAGTTCCAACAGCCCTTTGAGACATAATTCATCAAATGCTTTTGCATAATCTGTGAAACTCAGGTATACATCCTTTTGAATTTGTATTGCTCTTTTTGAAATCATTCTGAGCATAGTTATCTTTAAGAGTCTTTAACAAATCCACACTGTTCTCCTATTTCCAGTTTAATTCTACTGTGCATTCTTTACAGTTTTGAAATACAGAGAATAAAAAAAATGTAGATAGCTACTCTCAGCCTGTCAATGATGCAAATTTTCAAGAGTTTGAGTAATTTATAGAATGTTAGAAAAACCTAGTTAAATTTTTAATTTATAGAATGTTAGAAAAACCGAGTTAAATTTTTAATTTATAGAATGTTAGAAAAACCGAGTTGAATTTTTAATTTATAGAATGTTAGAAAAACCTAGTTAAATTTTTAATTTATAGAATGTTAGAAAAACCGAGTTAAATTTTTAATTTATAGAATGTTAGAAAAACCGAGTTAAATTTTTAATTTATAGAATGTTAGAAAAACCTAGTTAAATTTTTAATTTATAGAATGTTAGAAAAAATCTGGTTAAAGCTTTACCATGAAACAAACTGTTTTTCCATTTTATTTGCCATATAGTGTCTTAGATAGAACCCTTGCTTAGTGAGCAGAAAACTGTGGTGTGTTAGTCCCCTTTGCACCATAAGGGACGCCTGAGATGAATTAAGGGCCCATTTTCCTTAACGACCTTAATGTTGGTTATAACTTATTACAACTTCCTATCCTTTTTAACACAAAGCAATCCTCTCACTCCCCCATTCTATGCATTTAGGTAGATTATTCGCAGTTTCCCTTTGACTTCAATATATCCTATAAGAGTCACAAATTCTCCAAGTCCTCTTTCCTCATTATGTATTCCAGAAATATTGACTCTGTTAAGAAATTATTCAACATATACTGCTATATATTAGGACTGTTATTATATATAAATCCAGCAATATTTTGTCTATTACAAAACAGCAATTAAGTGACAAAAACACCAGGCAATTTTATATTGCCTACAACATAACTGATACTTCATTCAGTAATACTAAAAAAATACAAATACTAAAATATTAGTCTTACTGTGTCTGCAATGTGAAAATAATGTCAGTATTTATGTTTCGAGGGGGCTCGGTGGATAGTGGTTCCGATTGAAGAATCAGAGAGCCGAGTTCGAATTCCAGTCGAATCCATTACATCTACTTCCATGCTAATACTCTAGGGAAAGGTATGAATCCTCTTCTTCTCCCAGCTACAGGTAAATAGCAGGACAGACCAGGTTCTATAGCATTGGATGGTAACTGCTCTACCGCAGAAAGAAATGGCAACCTACTGTGGGAAAAAATCTGCCTCTTCAGTCATGTATCGAAAGATACATGATCGCCTAAGTGTGTATCACGCATAGCACATAACTGACTGACTGATTTATGTTTCATATACACATAAATTTAAAAACAAAAACAATTATTAAAATGCTAAAGTTGTGTAGTTTCCACATAATAAAATGACAAAAATTTTGAAAATCATTTAAGTTGTTTGGATTTTGATTTGGTTTCATACATTTTTTGACATTCTTAAACTTCTATGCCCTGGACATAGTTGCAAAATTTAATGAAAATCAGTATAAATCCATAAATTGTAATTTAACATGTGTAAGTACATATTGTATTTTAGTCTATTCTTTGTATATTATCAGTAAAAATAATTAAAATTAATACTCATCTCAAAAAAAAAAAAAATGTCTAAGTATATATTCCACTTGTGGAACAATAGGTACTAAGGGTTTAATATGTAATAAATAATATTTACTTGGATTTTATGAATTTAAGTGTGCTGTGAGATTGGCTGCAATCATTACAGTTGAAATGACTAGACATAACCATAAGTTCTATGTTAACCATTTCTTTACACACACTTCTTGCTTGTAGAATGCATATTTCATATTAATCATTTATCATATATATATATATATATATAGATAGATAGAGAGAGCGAGAGTTAATATTTATGTTAATTTAGCATTTAAGTTATATTACCATAAAACCCCATTGTTCTAACTTATAAATATTATTTAGCATATTCAATTTCAACAAATAGCAATTAGAGAAGAATCTGCAATATTATTGGTTATGACCTAGCATCTTATTTTCAGTCACTTCCCACCAGTGTAACATAGCTTTACTGTGCCTTTTCTACAAATATTTTTGTGGTAATTGTTCTTATGAGGTTTCCTCTTTGTTACCTAGACTTTATGAATTTAAATATACTCCCAGATTGGCAGCCACGTCTCAAAATCTTACAGTTGAAATGGCTAGATGTAACCGGAACTTCTATGCTGACAGTTCCTTCTTTTTGCACTTCTCACTTGTGGAACTCTCTTCTGGCACCTTGCTTTCAAGTCAACTTTGATTTTAAATAATTTAAATGCATTGTCAATTGTTATCTTCTGTCTTAATAATTCCTCTTCTTCTATTGTTCTCTCCCCTTAATAATTTTTTTTTATTTTTCTGATATTCACCAGCAACCCCCTGGTATCTTTGTGGTTTTATTGCCTTTCTTGTGAAATGGTTAAAAAATATTATGACTATAATTCAAATTAGATCTATAAGATTTATATTTATAAGTGTAACATTGATCCATGCAATGAATTTTACTATCACATCTAGTCTAGTGCTTCTTCTATATATTTAGAGATTCTTGAGAACATACAAAGAAGAATCTGCAATGTTACCAGCATACCAGTTTTAGTCACTTTTCCCACCACCATCTTTACAAAAATTTAAATGCAATGTCAATTGTTATTTTCTATCTTCCTAATTCCTGTTCTTTTATTGTTCTTCTTAATAATATTTTTCTTTTTCTCATATTCTCTCACACTCACTAACTTGTGTCTTAGTGGCATTGTTGCCTTTCTGGGAAGGGGGGGTGGATTTTTAAAATGGAATTGATGTAAGCAGAAGATGAAATTAAAAATCAATATCTTTTACTTTGACATTGCTGTTATTTATTGAAGGATTAAAAATTTATATAATGTCTTTTTAGGGAAAATAAGTTTGCTATTAATATATTATATCTTTTACTTAATGTCATTGTTCTTCAGTTTATTTATTCTGAAGAAAACCCAAAATAAACACAATTACTATTATAGATCAAGTTGTAATGAAATAATTGTACTCAGTGATCCCCAACAGTTTGTCTGCAGTGAAGAATTATTTGCACCTTCCTTCCGACAATAAATGCCTCTCTTCTATGAGAAGCCAACCATCACTTGAGAATCATTGAAAATTTTCCTCCCTTCATCATTGAATGGATATTTGTACAGGCCATTACTCTACCAGTCACTGCATCGTTCCCCCAGCCATTCCTCAGTGCAGTCATTGTGAGGATAAATTTAACAACTCTGCTACGGAAATCAGTCCCAGTTACCTCCCTACCTACTCCCAGACTCATTTATAAGAGGAAACGGAGCAGCTAAAAGACGACCATAGCGCCTAATCCTTGGCTCAGTTTCACTTACCTCCGTCAAGTCTTTTGTGTGAGACGTAATGGAGATATAGTTCTGGGCTTATCCTTTCCTATGAAGTGTTCTGCGCCAGCTCTGGTGCCGACTAATGAGGTGCCAAGTATATTTGCCAAATTTGAGCTTTTTGCCTTCGGACAATACAAGAATTGAGGAATTCATTGATTCCTTGCCTAAAGGTAAAGCTGGAATTTGAAAAGAGCTAGCACCCATCCTAAGTGATGGTAGTAAGGACGGGGTAGGGGAAAAAATGGTGGTGCAGAGAGAGGGAGAGAAAGCAGGTTAGATAAATAGAAAAGAAATAGTAAAAAGAAGGAGAAAAGCGCTGGGTTCTTCTCAGTATCTCTGCCGTTGCAGGCCTCTGTGTCTAAACAAAGGTCACTGATGAGCCTGGAAAAGTGAAGAACACAACATCAAATATAATCGATATTTGGTTGCAACTCAATTTTCGAGAAAACCATAAATGTAAGGCCTTCATTTTCAGTTTTTCAGTGTACAGGGTTTGTTAGAAAAAGGGCAAGGCATTAAATGTCATATGAAGTTTTTATAATAGTGTGGCACCAAGCAATAAAACAAAGATAATAGGTAATTGTTTGTCACTTGGCTGAAGCACATGTAATCATAGAAACATTTTAATCTTTTAACATGAATTATCTCCCCTTGTCTTAAGTGGCGCGAAAACCAGCTTATCTCTGCTATGAGTCATGTGATCATTTCTAAATGAAGATTTTTATGATGAAAGAACAGCTTTAGAATTGCGGAAGATCGCACTTAATAAAAGCTTTCCTTTTTGTGTGTGAAGCTCACAAACAAAGCTCTGAATGTGATATCAGCACTTTTTCAGTTCAACTTCATATATATATATATATATATATATATATATATATATAGTGATCAATATCAGGGTAGAGTGTGTGTAAATATAAAAGTGGACACCGGGTAACACTGAGTGGCAACAATGTTTCATGCTTGAAGACTCTCTCTCTCTCATATATATATATATATATATATATATATATATATATATATATAATTAGCTCTGTTTAATCGCATTGAGCACTATTATGTCTACACCTCTTGTCTAAATTTGGTAATTATTTATTTGCTTACCATGGGCTAATATCTAGTTATCTAATTTATCTATCTATCTATATATATATATATATTATAAATTAATTGATTTAAAATATGGTTCCACTTCACAGTTCTAACCATGTTTCAAAAATGGAAGCTAAAAGCCACGAATTTAATTTTGCAATTAAATTAAAGACATTAGTTCCATTTCATCCTCAAGCGAATACATATAAGTACACCGGATTATATATCTTACTGTTCTTTCTTTTTATTTATATATATATATATATAAATTTCTCAGAATTAACCTGTAGAAAAAGACGATATATATAAAGGAAAAAAACCACATACACTCATAAAAAAAAGAATATTAATTCACTCAGAAGGAAAATCCTCAAGAGTGCCACCATTGAATATTATCCAAATATTAATCTACGCCCAGGTTTTTCCCAATATCACCTTTCCTAACAGAATTCCTACTCTCCCAAGTCAATGCACACAACAAATATATCAACAGAACAATAGAAAAAATATTTCTACATGTAAAAATATTCTGTTCAAACATAAAGTAACTGACATAATTTTTAGTGAATCATATGAATATACAATAGTGTTTCTAAATTCTTCTAGTTGCTAATGACATTTTTTGTTATTTATAGATACTTTGTTTCAATAAATTCATTTCGTTTTTTGCCTTGAAAAAGTCCATATTAGACAAAATGCGTACGTACGTATGTATGTATGTATGTATGTATGTATAGTGGAGTAATAGATAGTGGCTCAGATTGAGGAATCAGAGAGCTGGGTTCAAATTCTAATTGAGTTCATTACATTCACTTACATGCTAATTCATTTGAGAAAAGTATGAATCTATCTCTTCTTCCCAGCCATGGGTAAATAGCAGGGCAGAGAGGGTACTATAGCCTTGGGTGGAAACTGATCTAGGAGAAGGAAAGCTTTAAATTCAAAACCTGAGGAGGGTTTCTTGGGGACTACTGTGCACTAGTTCATTGTATTTGACAATTTCAAAAATTGTGGTGATTTCTGCAGAAGCTTTCACCAATATAATCAAAACTTCCAACCCACTAAGAAAAAAAAATAATACAGAAGAAACTAAAGTTAGAAAATCTTTTATGATTGGTGGTAGAAACAATTGACTGTATGTAGCAGTATCCTTCAATTTTTTTTATTTTTGACAGATTAATATTCAAAAACATTTTATAACAAATAAACCATTCAGCAACTTGTATGTTTTTTAATCATGTATCTGGATAGTAATCCCGCTGTGTTACATGTTTCATTAAAAATAATTGCTAAGGTGTTTAAGTTTTTTTCATGTTCGTAATTCTTTTTTGACAGGTTTTTTTTTTCTTGTGTGTAAACACAAAATTTCTTTTTCGGAATAGAGTATATATATATATGAAGAAAAGAAAGAACAGTAAGATATATAATCCAGTTTTCTTATTGATATTTTTATTTTTACAAAACAGTGCTCAATGTAAATTTACAGAGCATAAATATTATAAATTAACTGATTTAAAAATATGGTTCCTTCGCTACACAAGAATTACCATGTTTCAAAAACTGAAGCTAACAACTTCAAATTTAATTATATAATTAAATTAAAAGCATTAGTTCTGTTTCATCTTCAAGCAAATTTTGGAACCTTCCAAAATTCACCTGAAGATGAAACAGAACTAAAAATTTAAAAATTACAATTTAAAAAATTCCATTTAAAAATTCCAAATTTCAACATTCCACTATCGTCAGCATTTCCTATCAGTGTGTAATCATAACCAACATTTGTGTTATTATGTCTTTCTCTCTCCTACACATATAAAATTTCATCAACAAAATCATTACTTTTTTGCCTTGTAAATCAAAGTTAAAACACATTTTTCATCATTAGTGTATTTAATGCCTGTAAACTCAAAAATAACCAAAGAAAATTAATCAACAGGAAGCACTAATATATAAATCAAGAAAAGTTCTGCAATTTAAATATTTCCCTGGGGGTAAAAAATTTAATTATTGCAGTAAAAACGGACATCTAAAAATGAAGAACAAACAGAAAGAAAAAAAAAAAAATTCCTCTGTGTGTGTGTGTATATATATATATATATATATATATATATATATATATTTTTATCATAAAGAGAAAATTGAAAAAAATGTTAACCAGTTATTTTCCTCACTTATCAGAATATAACTAACTAATATGTAGTAACTTTATTTGTTTGTATCTTTGAATGTTGCTCCACGAATTGTATCTCATGGGATTATTTTCTGATATAGCATTCTCAAGATACCAAGACTGAGTGACAAAATTAACAACAATAACAAGCATATCAAAACAAGCCTAGCTATGCCATTGTTAATCTCATCACTCTATTTATCTTCATCTTTACAGGCCAGCATGTAGAAAACATCCAATGGCATTTTTCCACCATTCTGCCTCTGTAAAAGACTCGAGGCTGACACAATATTATTCTGTATGCATAGCGAGAAAAACTTATCAGGCAGGTCTGGGAGAAAGGGTTGCAGATTTGATCTGCATCACATCGCAGACTCATCCATTAAACATTACATTGTCGGTAGTTAATTTGCAGTGACAAATGACGAAATAGGTTTCTGAAGAAGGAGAAGAAAAAATATGCCACAGATTTGCAGAATGTCATAACTGATTCTGCAATAGGCTTGTCTGGGAAATCATTGAGAGTTGAAGCACTCAACTTTGAGGAGCTGCCATTTCTTTATTATTAAATATACGTTATAACAGATTTAATAATGCAAATCAATGTTTTCACAAAAAAGAAAACAATATTAACCAACTGATGCTGGTAAAATTTTCAGATTATATTTATACAGGCAATACATTGTGTGAGCTTTCCATTCTCATATACAACTTTTTATCAGGTTATTGAAATATATTATGTAATATTTCATTAATATGTTGTCTTTGACAACTTTTTTGGCAAAGTGGACAATAGTTTACTTTACAGAATATGAAGGAACATTGTCTTCTAGGAAGATAAACTTTTAGCTTAAAGCATCTTGGCTGATAACCTGTACAACTCAAAAAGAACTTACACTAATTTTCCACATTTATTTTGATACTGTTCTCAAATTTGAAGAGACTTATAATTTTGCTGCCTACAATACTAAGCCAAAATATTACACCACCTCTCTGCTGTTGTCTTCTAAGTCATGTTGAGAGATAATTTTCATGAAGAATTCAACTTTTCACCCAGCTATCAGGTCTATTCAATATAGCTCTCCATTCACCACTAAAAATTACTGTTGAGAAATCATTTTTCTTGTATTTTGCTCAGCTTATATATTTCTCTTTATGCGTAAAGTTTTATATTTTTAGCCAATATTTTGCATCTTTTCTGTATCCATTTGCAACACTATAATTTTTTTGTTGATCAATCCCCTTTTCTTGCTTAGTTTTTTTTCATATCATTTGTTAATGTTTCTGATTTCTTTAAGTATTGTTCTCTGATCTCTTTTCAAATTTTTCACAATTTCCATTATTATATTCTCATCACTTCAAAAAATTAAAACATGTTTCTTTTTTGAGGTTATATGATTCTTATGACCCATGACAATTTTTATGCATCTTGAATTTAAAAATAAATATCAATTACTATACTATTATATATATATATATATATATATATAACTACTTACAAGATAATGAAGAACCTTTGAGCTGTATAATAAAATCTCAAATAAGTTATCAATATTTTTAGATATACTTAAGCTAAAATTTACATGGTACATTTATTATATGAGTACATGTTTTTTTTAATAAGCAACTTTTTGATGAGTACTTGCATTGCTCAAGTTTTGTGTAACAATTAGTGCTCAAGTTGGGTGCTTAAGGTTTTTATGCTCAGGTCTAATGAACAGAAAAGTAAGACATTTCAATGGAAAAATCAAGTAGAATTTTTGAAGGCAGCAGAAAAAATCTTTTTGTTTAGTTTCAAGATTTCTGTTTTTTTTTTTCTTCTTTTATTTGAGTTGCTTAAGTCACACTGACCTCAGTCATGGAGTTGCTTCAATTTCATCATATCTACATTATTTACATTATTCAGACTATTGTCCTCATCTTTGTCGCCATATTTATCACAACGTTTCAGCCGTTGTATGCTCTGGCCTTCTTCAGGTGGTTGGAATTTCGAACTGAACCCTTTATTTCGCTCACTGGGGTAGACTGTTCTAGTTCCACGTGCCATGTTTAATGGATGTCAGTTATCAGTTATCTTCTGCTAATTTCCCTCTGAAAGTTCTCCACTGTCTTAACCGGGTATTGAACTCACATTCTTTGGGTCCTGTCACTGGATCTAACCAACGCCTTTATCCACTGTGCCATGTGTCCTTGAGCGTACAACGGTCGAAACGTTGTGATAAATATGGCGACAAAGATGAGGACAATAGTCCGAATAATGTAAATAATGTACATAATACCTCATCTCAGAAATATAGACAGACTTCATCATATCTGCGTTCAGTTGTTTATAAATAAGTTGTTTTATAAAAATCCCCAAAATTTAACCAATATCAGTTTATTGTGGAAATTCATGGAATTTTGACTTGTATAATAAAATCTGGTATAGCCAGAAAAGATTCTTCTCTTCTTGGAAACTTTCTTATTAACTTGTTATTTGAAATTGCAGAAGAAATGTAAATTGGGTAGAAAACCAAGATAGACATTAATTATCACATAGAAAGGAACTTTTTTCTGCTATCAGTATTGATACAATCATTTTACATGCTATTATGATCATAATTTCCATGTATATTATTTCTTTTATCTACAATTATCATTTATGAATAATGCTTTTTATTTATCATCTTCATTTTCACTTTCCAACCTTGATAGAGTTCAAAAGTTTTGTAGGGGAGGACTTATTTTCCACACTGCAACCACCAACAGATATAACATTGTTATTTTATCGCATTTTTCATGACAAATGTTCAGATGATTTCCACTCTTTAATTCCACTTTATGACTAGGACTCACCATGTTATGTCCACAGAGTTGACTCACGCACATTTCTTCCATATTTCATTTGTAAGATGGAAGTTCCACTCAGTTTTTTTCCCCCAAGAACTGCTACTTTGAGAAACAAACTCCTGCACAGTTGCTTTTCTGAACACTAAAAATTTTAACCTCTTCAAGTGAAGGGTCATTTGCTATCTATCCTCATCATATCTTCACTTACATACCTCATACAGTAACCCTCCACCATAAGTGGCTATTAAGCTTTGTATTGAGAGATCTATAGTATTAAAAAAAATCAGAGCTGCATATTCTAAGAGGTTTCTATTAAATGCCCTTAGAATATACAGTCCTGAATGTTTAAATGAAGAAAATTATATTTGAAAAAAAAAACAAAAAAACCTTCAAACTCCTTCACTACCACCACCATATTCTTTATCTCTTATAAAAAAATGCTTTTTATTAATCAACTTCATATATCATCTCATTACTTTATGATACTTATAATTATATTTTTCAGCTTTTTACTTCTTTATGAGTGGATGTGTGGTGGTGTAATGGATAGCAATACAGAATGAGAAATTGGAGGCCTGAGTTCAAATTCCAACCAAGTCTGTTGCATTCACTTATGTGCAAATACTTTCAGGAAAGGTGTAAATCCATCTTTTCTCCTTTAGCTATGGGTAAATAACTGGATAGAATAGACCGTATAGCCTTGGTTGGCAACCAGTTGAGGAAAAGTAAATCTCTGAATTCAAATCAGCCTGGAGAGGACTCGGCTTTGTCAAGTTATCTTGCCCAAGACACACCACTGCTGTCATGACTGCAGTATGTGTGGTGAGCCTACGACCCTAAGGAGTCATGGGAATTGTGATCGTGACTTCTTGACAATATTATTATACTTTTCTTGTATTTGTCTGGTTATTTTTTTCAACAGTAATAATTCTTTAATTTTTTTTATTATTTGATCTATTCCCATTATAATTATTTTTATTCTTCTTCTTCCATGTGCTGTGTCCATTCAGGACGTTGGTGATCATAGCTCTCCATAATTTCCTGTTCTTTATAACTGTTAATAAATTGTCTTCTTGCTATCTTTCCTGAATTTTGTTCTGCCATCCATTTACATAAGCTAGGTAGGTTATGCAATGATTTCCTCTGTCCCGCTATCCTTCAATCTGTCCCATGAGTATCAAATTTTCCAAGTCCTCTTTCCTCATTATGTGACTTAGAAATTTCTACTATTCCTTTCTGATGTTAAGTATGAGTCCTCTTTGTCATTGTCTCATGTTCAATTGAGAGTTTTCTCACCATCATTCTGCAAAACCACATTTCTGTTGCTTCAAGTTTCTTCATTATCTCTTCCTGATGTAAAGTACAAGTGAACTTTTTGTTTCCATTTTCTCTGAAACTTAATTGTTTGGTCCATGGTATTTCTGTTGCTTCAAGTCTCTTCTTCATCTGTAAGGAGATTGTCCAGCATTCACTGCCATATAGGAGGACTGATATTACATAATAATTCGGCACTGTTTTCTTTGTTTTTAATGAAAATTATTTTTCCTTCTTTCATTGGCTAATTTGGAAATATTCAATTAGAACAGAAAATGTATACTTAAGATCATCTTTTGAAATACCTTTGGGTAGTTCTGTATATTTGGTCATGAGTGAACAAAAATGTGCTTTGTCTAGATAAATAAGTTAATGCCTATTTATAGTACATTATAATGTCTAGTATAGATACTGATGCTTGAGAATTTAGTTAATGAAAGCTACATATGTCATTGTCAATTTTAATGCTGCAAAATAAATGACTAAAAGAAAAAGAAGTAAAAAAAATTACTTTTTGATCAATTATTCGAAAGAAAATGTAAAATCCTTTTATTTTTATTTATTTTTTTTTTTAAATAAAGATGGGTTACTTTCTTAAGATATTTCTTTTGATTTAGACATTTCCTTGCTTTCAGATCTGTAATCTAATATGCAACTTTGACCAGAAATGCTTATTGACACTCTTTATGTAGAGATAAATTCTCAACTTTGGAGACAGCATTAGTGTATAAAAAGAATTTAATTACAGTTATTTCCCTTGAGGAATGACCTTGAAACTTTTTCTGTCCCTCTTATGCTTTGAATTAAGACAAACGTTGGAATTGACTGGACGTGGATGATGGCTAATTATGAGTGACTCAGGAGAAGCTTATCCAGACAATTTTCTGACATGTAGAGAATTTGAGGGAAAACATCATTATGCAGGTATTACCATATAAAAGTTAATGTCATAAATAAATTTTCAGTGACATTTCTGTAAAACTTGAAACTTTTTCAAAACATCTTACAATATGGTGCTAAACATGAAAATATATAAAAACTAGTCAAAATAAGTTTGTTTTTTAAAGTTAGTTTAAGGATACAATAAATAAAATTAAATATGTTAATATTTTCTAAAGTTAATGAGTAAAAATGCTCAATTTTTGCATATAAAATTGTGAGAAAACTTTTTCCAAACTGATTTTCTAGAACATTTTCTGACTAGTCATTCAATTAGAAAAATAATAGAAAATTGATTTTTTTTTTTATGAGAAAAGTATTTTAGGAAATTTGTGTTTTTTATGACCTCAAAAAGAAAATGATTAGAGTCTAATTTTCTAATTGCTTATTTACAATAAAAAAAATCTTAAATAATATAAATGAATGAAAATAAACAATTAAGATTTAATATATACCTTTAGTTTTGGACACACATTATTTGGAGCACGCTTTATATATTTCTGGCCATCACTGTATGATTCTGGACATTTTGGGACTGCAGGGTTCTTTGAGTCACAAATAACCACGGTAGCATTTGTACTTCGATTTGGATGTACCTCTAGAATCATGTTATAGTAATCTGGTAATGGATGCCTGAAAAGAAAATAATAATAAAGCAAAAATATAGAAGTGTTTATATTTAATTTTTAATGACAGAAAATTTAATAGATCCACATTATTGTAAGCATTCATTTAAAATTGAATTGAAAAAAAATTAGAGACGTTATTTTTTTAATCATTTCACCCCAACCAAGGCAAGAATGCAATTAGTATGCAGGCGGTTACAGGGAGTGAAAGTGAGAGAAAAGACTGAGTATATTGAGGAAAGGACAAAATTCAAAATTTTTAAGATTGTTGTTATCAGGGAAGCAAATAAACAGAAGGGAGTTCCACAGGCTGGAAGTGCAAGAAAAGAAACCATTGGAGTAGAAGTGGCTGTTGTGTTTAGCTATTTCAACAGTAAATGTGTAAGACCTAGATGCCAATCTAGTAGTTAACTTAAATTCATGTAATCAGGCCCCAAGGGAAAAAGCTCATCAGATCAAATCAAATCCTCATCTTTCCATATGAATAATGGTGGTTACATTATATAGCTTGGAGTCTGTGAAGTACTGGGATCATTGTATTGGCACATCTTTCTAGGTACTCTCCAGGCCTGTCTATAACTGAGCTGTGTTTATTGAGTATGATTGCAGGAAATATAGTAATATGTTCTATATATGATTAATGGGGTTTAAATCTGGTGAGAACAGGGGCCATTTGAACACCTGCAAGTCAGCTGAGTGTTTCTGAAACAAGTTTTGAGTCACTCATATGCAGATGTTGCTCATTGTCTTGCCAGAACAACCCATCACCAACATGAAACCTGGGTACAAATGGTCTGTAAGAAGAACTGTGTATGTCACACCTATCAAAACAGACACCAGTTTCTTGAAAACTGTAACAGCACAAACCCTACATCATTTCAGAGCCAACCCTAGCTTGCACAGCACTGTCCACAGGCTGGATTCCTAACTTCATGCATTCTCCTCGAAACATGGGCATGAAAGTGCTAGAAATTTGACTAGTCTGACCAGGTAACATAGCATCAGTTTTCTACAGCCCAGGTATGGTGATGCTGATATTAGTACTCTTGTTGGTTAATAATTAAGAAATCTAATGAAACACAGTATATACTGTATAGTGTGTTAGCTGATCAACACCAGCATTGACTTAGGATGTGATTTAATGCAATGTTTCTCTTTATTGGACAGGTAACCTTTTCAGATTCAAGCTTAAATCCTGTTCATATCCCATACCTTATACAGACAATCTCTTTACCTATTATGTCATCTAAATGATGTAATAGGTAAAAATATCAGGTCACTTTATGAGTTCTACTGGTACCATAAAACCCAGTACTATCTGCTGTATGGTTGGATTATCAGCAACTAAAATGGTTCTCATCAGGCTTTTCTGGTGAAGAGGGTAGCTAGAAACCCAACAGGATCAGATAAAAGACTTATCAAAAAAAAGGAAGAATCTTCTTAAAGACTCAACATCCATCTAGCCAATGGGGTAGACTGGGCTCCGTAGCTATCTATGCAATGATAACATGTTAGTATTGGGTGGGGAGTGTCCTAGATTGAAGTCAACAATCAGAGCAGAGGATCTCCCTCCCAATGAGATCAACAGCTATGATCAAGGTGAGCCTTCAAGTTGGAAGACATTATCTGTGGTTTGACCTGGAGTGGGATGGGCTCCACCAGGTTTACTTATCCAAGACATATTACATATGAATGAATATTTCTCTGGCTTTCAATTGAGATAGGGGAAGGGACCTGTTCAAGTCCTCAGTTGTGGAGTGACCCAACTACTGTACCCAGTCAGGGGATTGATGCTGAAAATGATAATAACATCTGAATAAGTTAATTTCTACAAATAAGGGTGGGAAAAACCATCTCTAATTTTTTAGCCCTTCAGTTTATATCATAGTTTCATAAAAGAATATCCTGCATCTCAAATAAAATAAAGTTACATGCCAATTCAATCATTTATTTCTACAGATAAGCCTTTTCTTATGACTATAAACATTATTTTTAGTGGGACTATAGTAATAGTTTATAGTAATAAGAAATAATGCTGTATCAAAAATTCATTAAAAAATTACAGATAATCGTGTAATTCTCCTGGAGTGACCCCTAGGATAAACTGATAGAATTCTTTATGGCTTTCATTGACTGATTTGATTTTGGTAGCTTATCAACCATTTGTGGGTTATTGAACCACTCCCCTGCCAATTATTTAGGGAAAAACATTTCATTTTCAGATGAGGTGTTTTATTTGTTATACAAAGTGCCAGCATTCCATACCATAATATCCATCAGATGGAAGAAAACTTTCTTGACTGTTTCAGGAAGACTAAGAAATTGGACTTTTTTTCAAGCTCAAAAGGGCATAAAAAGAATCAAGGTCAATGTATAAACATATCTGTAGCTGGTTTCTGAACATTATGTTTTGGAAAGGTTTATACATCTGTGTCTGAAAAACACACTTTTGGTAAACACATATATACACGTCTACGCTGGGCAAGGGGTTAAAGCTGAAACATATTTTGGACTGTAGTAGGTTGCATTGAAAGAAATGTTCTGCATATATTCAATCAAAAAGGATATAAGGAAGGTGTTTCATTTGTTTGTTTTTTTAAAATGTACTGACAAAGTACTGACCCTCAAATTTATTACCAATTGTACTGCATGTATCATTTTCTTTGTTGCACATCATTTTAGCCCATTGTATCCATTAGAGTACAATGTCTATATTTTTTCTTCTAAATTTCCCTTTATTTCAAGTATTCATTCAGAAGGAAGAAATCATTAATCCCAGAATCAAATTGACAAAGAAAAAGGTGAATCTTGTTGCACTGGATTTTCCAAATAAATTTTTTGTCCTGTGGTGTATGGTGCCTTTGATGATATGATATCTTCAAAGGGTAGTTATATGAAGAGTTGATCAAGTGTTTAAAAAAAAAAAAAAAAAAAGAGACTAGAGGGCAGAGGACAATATATTGATAGATAAATGGTGAACATCAAAATTGCAGAGATGATATGAGTGATAACATAAAAAAATCTGAGTAAGAAAGATTATATAAATGAATACAATTAGTCAGGGAAAAACCCAGAAGGAATGGCATTAAGAGTTAAGATGGATATTGAAAATGAGAAGAAAGGACTAAACATCAACAGAAAGAAGACAATCTATGATTTTCAACAAGCAGGACAAGCCAAGATGAAAACTGCAAATTGGAAATACCAAAATCAAGTATGGACGAAAATTGAAATATCTGGAAGTGTTTTAATAGAGGACAGTAAATATGACACAAAATCTGATGGCTGCAATAGTGAAAGCTGCCTTCCAAAAGCGAAGCAAACTATTAAGAGATAGGAAAAAATTGTTACAAACATGGCAAAAAAGATGTGATTCTACAGCAGGCTGCTTAGAATACCATGATCAGAACACACAAGCAACAAGAAAGTCTTAAGCTGATATTCAGTATCAGAAAGAAGAGTCAGTTGAAATTTTTAGGATACATAATGGCGAAAGAGGGGTTGAAGAATATGACCCTCATAGGACATATTGAAGGTAAGAGATGCAGAGGGAAACATTGAGCAAGCTATGATAACAGAAAAAGTCAAAAGTATCGACAGGTGTGGCTCAGTGATTAAAACTGAAAAACAGGAAATTCTCTTAATGAAACTTAATTTTAATGTTTAATTTTGTATCAAATTAATTTAATAAGACATTGCTGAGTGCATGCTGCAGTAGAGAGCATTTTCATCGAGTAGTTTTTTAAATCTACAATCATGGCTCTTCAGGACATAGGCGATCATGACTCCACATTTTCTTGTCCTTTGTAGCACTTAATAAATTTTTTTTATCTTTCTTAAACCTTCTATAGAACCACATTTCTGTTGCTTCAAGTCTCTTTTCATCTGTGAAGAGATTGTCCAGCATTCACGGCCATACAGAAGGACTGATATGATCTAACACTTTAGTACTCTTTTCTTTGTTTCTAACAAAATCTTTCTGTAGTGTATAAACGTTAACGTATACTCTTTTTATTTATTTGCAAACACTTCTTTTTTATTGTATATATATATATATATCAAGTAGAGGAGTTTAAATATCTGGGAAGTGTTTTAACAGATGATGGAAAATGTGACACAGAAATCTAAGGGCACATTGGAATAGAAAAAATGTTGAACAAATTCCTAACAGATGGAAAGAAAACTTAAGGCATTAGAGATATGGTCCTACAGAAGATGCTGAGTACAGAACATATAAGCAACAAGGAAGTTTTAAGAAAAATGCAGAGGGATGGATAATTATACATAAAACCAGCCAGTTGAAATTTCTGGGACACATAATGAGAAATGAAGGCCTAGAAAATTTGACGCTCACAGGACGTACTGAGGGACAGAGGGAAGCAGCAAGTAACCTACCTAATGAGATTGTAGAAATGGATAGCAAAATAGAGATTGAGCTGGAGAGTAATAATGATGAAAGAGGGCTTGGAGAATTTGATACTCACAGGACATATTGAAGACAAGTTGGACAAAGGGAAGCAGCAAGTAACCTACCTAATGAGATAACAGAACAGGAAGTGGGAGGGATATTAAAAAGACAAATATTGCTAAGAACAACAAACGATACAAAGTTATGGAGAGCCATGACTGTCAATGTCTTGAAGGTTCACAGCACATAGATGATGGTACTAATGTCAGCAATATATAGAACCTTTGCTGTATAAAATAAGAGCAATTGGAGATTGTTATTACAACTAAATAATGTATAAAATTTTAAATTCAGTCATTATTCCAGGAGATGATTTTTATGAATATTTTTTTTGTTTTACCTGAAAAACAAGCAAGATGAGAATATTAGTGAAAACATAGAATAATTATTTAGGCTCTATTTCAATGGTGAAAATCATTGCAGAAAAAAAATGCAAACCATAAATAATTCAGAATAATCATTTTTTTTTTTTTTTAGATACTTAAACCATTTAGTAATTTGTGTTTTGGAAAATTTGTTTCTTCAAAAAATGTAAATCATTGGGCAAAATTAACTTGTGTCATGAATAATTCAGAATTGATGAATGTTGATTTTGATGAATAAATACAATATAAAAATATTTTCACTGTTTATAGGCTTGCTTTGAATTATACTCAAAAAAATAAATGAGATGAATCATCATATTTATAAATACTGATATGAGATGAATCATTATTTTTATATCATATGTTGGTCATAGAATCAATATTGATATATGATGAATCATTATTATTATATCATACTTGTATCATGTACTCAACATTGATATAAAAAGATGAATCACTAATTTTACATTATTTTTCAAGTTCTCAAGATTGATACAAAACAAATCCTGATTAATATCATCATTGTATCCATACATCTTTGTATAGGAATGGTTTGGATGCTAATTACTTATATTCATTATTTACTAATAAGGCAATCATGAACAACTATGAAATGATTCAGACAAATTCTGCAGGCTGATACAAAAGGTATAATTATAATTAAGATTTGACGAAGAACCTTTTTACATTTTTGGTATTAATATATTAAATGAGCATAGAATAATGGAGAACTTTTAATGCTATTCAGGATTAAGTATATGCACTGATTACTGAGTAAGATTAACAAATTTAATAGGGACAGATAGGTTTTCCTATCATCTGGTTCACCTGGTCTTTTGAAAAGAATAAAAGGTTTATCCATTGTTTTCTGTTTTTTTTTTTTTTTTTTCAGTTCTTTCTAAAGTCTTTTTATTCTCATCCAGTAACCCCCATGCAACTTGGCACTATCACCTTGCTTTGGGTGAATTGATAAAGAGGTTTCAGGGTTAATCAAAGATGATTGGAGTTCTAGAATGCTCTCCATATTGGTCAGCTTTTTATGCAAAATTTATATAACTGCACCGGTAATTACCAAAAGGCATAAGTTTATGACCCAAATTTTACATTATTGAAAGAGGAGCATACCGTAACAATATTATTAAGTTAACATACCTTAAGCAATATTATTGATACTTATTAAACAATTCTGGAATAGTAGTCTAGTTACTTTAGTTCTGAAGAAATAATTTTAAATTTCTCTTTTCCCAAAGCATTCAAGAAATTCATCAACAATGGCCATCAATCTCTGTCAGTGGATCTTGGCAAACCTATTCGGTTATGAAAGTTCTACACTACAAATCATGAAAACAAAATGTCTGCTTTTGTGTGGAATGCTCAGAAAATTATTCTTCCAACCTGACAAAAATCAATGGTCAGCATTTTGATGGAGGATTGGATTATGTAAGCTAATTAATTATGAAAGTCACAAGCTAAGGCACTTTTATATGATTCTGTTTCTTGGATTACATTACTCAGAATAACATCAAAGATAAATAGAATTGGGCACTTTAATTTGACATAGATGTAGATTGTTATAGACAAGCATAAAATAAAACAGTGAAGTATATGGAAATATTTGAAGCAAATATAACAGAAATAAAAGGTAGCAGAGATGAAAGCACATTAGAACTTCTCCAGATTCAGGGTCTTTTCACTCCTTAGAGGAACCCTTCTCTGATTGACCAAGTCTTTTGGAGTGTAGCTATACTCATCACACTTGGCAAGTTGTAAGTTGATGAGGCTATTTAACCTATAGTTGGAGGTTTTAAATTCATAGTTGTCCTCCTCCTAGACTGGTTGCCACCCAAGGCAATAGGAACCAGTATATCCTACTATTTACCCATAGCTTGGTGGGGGGGGAGATGGATTCATACCTTTCTCAAGCTTGTTTACATGTAAGTAAATGTAATAAATTTGACTGAAATTTGAACTCAACTCTTTAATTCCTCAATCCAAGCTGCTATCCATTACTCCACCATGTGTCTATAACAAAATTAACAATGTGGAAATAATTTCATCCCAAGCAAGGCAATAAAGTCATTAAGACCTAAGGGTTACTGAATGTGAGAGAATATGAGAAAAAGAAAACAGTGTTAAAGAGAGAGAACAATAAAAGAACAGGAATTAAGAAGACAGAACGTAACAATTGACATTGCATTTATATTTTTGAAGATCAAACTTGACTGGAAAACAAGAGGCTGGAAGAGAGTTCCACAAGTGAGAAGTGTGAGAGAAAAAAATTGTTAGCTAGAACTTATGGTTATATCTAGCCATTTCAACTGTAAAAGGATGTGACCTAGCTGCAAATCTAGTACTATGCTTAAATTCATAAAGTCAAGGTACTGAAGAGGAAAGCTGATCAGAAAAAATGGTATGAAAATATTTATACAAGAGGCACATGGAAGCTACATTACGAGCATGGAAAAGTGATTGGAGCCTGTCGGAGTTAACTCCTCCTTCAGTTCGTAACCCTTTCACCAGGGGTCTCTCTTTCCTGGCTATAAATAGCCAATGACCCTTTGCCTCGATCTCTTTTTTCCTTTCAGGCCTGTGCACTGACACCTCGAGGTAAATTTCTCTTATTCCTAGAGGATTTCAACTATCAACCTCGAAATGTAGTCGTTAACAAGGAATAGCGTGGAAACACGCTAAGCACAATATACACACATGCACACACACACAGAATATTCACACACGCACGCACATACAGAATATTCACACACACTTCGTCCTTTGTACTGTTTCCATGTATTGTAACTTGTTAATAATATATATTTGTATATACATATATTATCGGTCTTGTTTTTGTTTGCTTTCTTTTCCTTCTTCTTTGGACTTAATCAAAGTCCAACCTTTTTATGTAGTTGGGCTCGGCGGGCAGGAGTATCTGAACCTTGCGTTTCTTCTACGTCTGACTTCTATCAATAACAAGTGGCAACTGCCATTCCCACAACAAACCGTAACCGCCACGGCCTTCTCTACAAGCCAATATACATAGCAGAAGCATCAGGCCAGATGTGACAATAATATTCAATGCATATTATTTAGAGACATTCCTTTCCATGAAATCATAGGTGTTTTTAATTGAATGAAAAAGTATAAAATGAAGATCAGCATTTGAGATATAGTGTGATATTTTGCTTTTATAGTCATTTCATTCTCATTGACAAGTCTTAACCTATTAAGAAACAATCCTTTAGCTAATTTCTGTTTAAATTTCTGAAATGAGTGATAAACATTGTGTAAAACTGATTTCATCAAATTGCTGCTCTCTTGTTGGTTATTATAATCTTTATATTTGAGCTGTTGTACAAGGGTGGGTCTAAAAAGTTCATAGGCTGATTATGAAGGAGGTGATGCTTGAGCTGTAAAATCAAGCATGTTTCTTTCCAGCTATGAGGGTGGGTCTGTAAAGTTCATAGGCTGACTATAAAGGAATGAGGCTAGCGCTGTGAAATCTGGTATACATTAATTTCAACTCTTTTTATTAATAACTGCATTGTTTCTTTCCAGGTACAAGGTGGGTCTGAAAAGTTCATAGGCTGACTATGAAGGAATGATGCTAGAGCTGTGAAATCTGGCATTAATTTCAAATCTTCTTATTAATAATTGAATTGTTTCTTTCCAGGTAAATTGGCAAGGAGGACTATGTTGAAAAATAAACCTCATTTGGTCACATTCCATGGGAGTGTCTTGGTTAGCCTATGAACTTTTGATCTGATCCTCATAGCTCATACCTACAAGGTACCTGGTAACATTGTTGGAATTTCTGACAAAGAATTTTCATCAATCCATGATAGGGAAGCAGATATACAAGATTGGTTAAAGTAAGCAGATAAGGAATATTTTTGTAATTTCTTAGATAATTTTTATTGTTTACATACAAGAAAAATCTATTTGGATCAGGTGAATATTCTTGAAACATTTTAAATTAAATGCTTTTAAAAATGCTTCTGGTCAATATCAAAATCAGAAAAAATTGTAGATTCATTTTTTTTTTTTTTTTAAGTGTTTGTGTGAAGCTCAGGAGAGACAGTATATATATATATATATATATATATATATATGTTTGTGTGTGTGTGTGTGTGTAGGATTGAAGAATAAATATTTGGTTATATATATATATAATTTTTCAAAAATGGCTTCTCCAAGGATTTGGCATTCACACACTGTGGAGGAAAACATAAAAATCTGTGGTGACTTGGTTTAATGATAATGACATTTCCGCCCTGAAACCATGGCTGAAGTCAGGGTCACTATCTGATGAAGGTTTTGTTGGAGGCAGGCCTCCTCCTTTTGTAGAAATAATTCTATGAATATATATCATGCAGACCCATATGTATTTACACTTAGCTAGTTACTTAAGAAATGATGATACATACCTACAATAGTTCTTCAAAATATTTCGAAATGTCTGCTTGACTTCACTGTGTATAAAAGAACTCTGTAAAAAGTATTGATTGTCATCGGGGTGGTCAATATCTACATATTCGGGCACCAAGAAAACATCGGTGATGCTGGCTTTCACCTGCAACCCCGACTCTCGCTTCCATATAAAGTCCATTGCTTGCTGGTTGTTGGTCACATACATGGTAGTTTCAAGTTCCTTGATGCTGTTTAAACGTTCAACAAACACATTCCCTGATGGCATCAATTGTAAGCTATTATTATCTGAAATAATTCAAAAAGAAAAAATAATATGAGTTATTCAAGGAAAGAAATATTTTAAAAAGTTAAAATAATTTTATGATTATTTATAAAACAGATAAAATATAGCATTTGTTTACTTTATTGATAAACGTTGAAATCGCTTACCTAATTCTTCCGTTTGATTAATGAGAGTAATTGTAAGTCATTAAAAATTAATAATAAATAAGACTTGGAGTATTTCTATAAAATATCTGTGTCCCAAAATGTCCCAGTTAAATACTTTCTATTTAGTAGTTGTGTGTATTTTTGCTCAAAACTATTATTCATTGGACTTTTCCAGAACTCATCCATAATAATTCTAGAAAAATTCTGTTCAAGAGAATTTTATCACAACTAGAACTTTTTGCAACATTCTGACAAGTGTTGAAATGTGTTTCATTCAATTTTGCAAAGCAATTGATGAAATTTGAATAAGCTCATTTGTTTGGAAAAATACTCTGACAAAAACCCTACTTCATGGTTTAATAATTTCTTAATTTAATAGGACTTCATGAAAAGCAACATTTTTTTTAAGAAAATTTATTTTTTTCCTTTTTAACAATGAAGAATAAATTCTTAGAATTTCTTATTCTTGAGCATGCAGCATACAACTGGACATGTCTAGATATTTCTTTTCTTCAAAAAATTCCAACTTTTAATTGTAGTTTGTTTATAGTCCTCACAAATGCAGGGTGAACTGGAATCTGGATTTTTGTATATAAAAACTTAAAAAAAGATATGCCAAAAACAATATTGCTTTTTTATTAAATTGTTTTTAAAATAGTGGGAGTATTTTGTAAGTTAAACAATGAAACTTTTAAGTTTTCCAAAACAATGAAAATTTATTGTACTAAGCTAGTAAAACCAACTGTACTTTGTATTCTTTTACCTGTCAGCACTTCTCCCCAAAATTTAGTTTCGTTCAGTCAATGTATGGCTATTTTAGAGGATGTGATGGACAGACAAACAGAGGTCACAGAATTTTATATATAGATTCTGAGCATAACATGTAATTATAGTTTAGATCTGTGATTTTCAACTGATGTGCCATGCAATATTGTCATGGCATACATATTGAATTTGGTACATTTTGGATTTCAATACAAAAGGAATATCCTACCTTAGCTAAAAAGCCTTCAACTGTTTTATTGCAATTTTTTAGATCTTATTGATGTCAATTAGACATTATAACATTAAAAATCAAAAGTGAGAAAGACTACGCACAACTGAAGAAATGAGCATCTGCACATTTGACCAATTGAAGAAATCGTGAAAAACACCAGGTACAGGTTTCACACTAAATAAGCTGCACAAATAGTTGAATAGAAACATTGAAATAAAGTAAATCTATGGTTTTATAATATTTAAATGCATACTCTTTAAAAATTTTGCTAAGCGTGCCATTTCTTAAAAAGATTGAGAAATACTGGTTTATATATATGACAAAAAAGGTATCATTTAAAACAGATAGCAGGGTAATATAGATTAAATTTAAGATAACAGGGTTGTTATTATTTATTATTATTATAAGCCTGCTTGGTGGCTGAGATAGTTTTATATCTTCCACTAGTAGTTAATGTTCAATCTTGTTAGGATTTCAAATATTGATTTTCAAAACAAGCAGTCTTGTCTTTCATCACCACTCCACACATACTAAAGTGGATATTTATTTTTTCTTATTGTTGTTCATTTGAACAGTTATAAAAATGGTGTTGTTATACTGAGAAAGTAACTGTTGATGATGATCTTTTAATGTGGTTAGAGGCTCCAGAAATCTGGGACAGTTCAAAAAGCCAGCCCGTTTCAGTTTTCAGGATGCAATTTCATGACTTTCAGTCAAAAGTCAGCTATTTTGACAAATGAGTCATAAAGATTACACCATCTGATCAGAGTGAATGGGCAAACTTAACAGCCATCATCTGAAAACTATAAATAAAGAAAGAAACTTCTGATTTTGAAAGTGGCACTTCTTGATTGAAGGACAAACATTCAGTTGAAACTGCATCTGTGTGTCTGTTACTCTATGTAATTTTTAAAAAAGATAGTAAACTTCGATTTTCTGATTTGAATGTGATGAAATAAAAAAATAAAATGTATTTGTCATTTCTCATGGATTTTGTTATCATAAAAATTGAAAATCTTGATAGGAAATTCATTCAAGTATAAGTGGTTACATATTGATAGTTCATAGGCAAAGTTTCAGATCATCATTAAAATTTTGCAGGATATCCATTGGTGAAAATTTTAGTTCATTTGGCAGGTTGGTTGAACTATTTAAACTATTAAATGACTGAAGATATCTAAACTTTTCATTTGTATTACCTCCATTGTCCTCTTCGAACAAGTACCAAAAAGAAACTATTATTTTTCTATAATCAATGTTTTATATTAATAGGGCAGCATAGCTAACCACTTGTTCTTTTTGTGATAAAAGCACCAAATATAAATAAATATATATATATATATATATATATATATATATAGCATAATATATTAAGAAGAAATGTGGATATTGAGCCATCACAGACAGGTATTCTGATTTTTCTAAAATATTTTCTAAAATGCCTGGCAATATTTACTGAGAGAGAATATTTTAAACACCCTTAAACTTTTACTTCCATGTTTTCAACACAATAAATATTTAAAGCAAGTGAAAAGTATTTTTTTATTACAAAGTACTGTTAGAATAGTTAGGTAACCATGACATATTTGGGAAGGATATTAGAATAATCCAGAATCTATACTGGTAGCAAACTGCCTGCATATGGATAGAAAATGAATTCAATAAATGTACAAAAATAGAGATGGGTGTAAGATCAGAAAGTGTCTTCTCACTGGAATTATTCAACTTATACAGTGAGGCAATTTTAAGAGAATTAGAAGTTCTACTAGGATTTATTATTGGCAGCCAGAATCTTAACAACATTCGATATGCAAATGACACAGTGTTGATAGCAGACATAGAAAAGGAACTAGAAGAAATCCTACAGACAGTAGTGAAGGAAAGCAAGAAGAAAGAATTAACATTAATTGTAAGAAGTGTGGCGGACATGAGACAGAACCTGGGACAAGCACAACTGGTCGCGACTTGCCTTGTCCCCGCCAAAAAAGAGCCCGTATTTGCTTAGCATGTAAAGCTACTGCAGTTGAAATGAGGGAGAGAAAAAAAGCACTTACCGCTCTGACGTAATCCATCCTCGGCCAGATAATGTAAAAGAATGAGGGGGGACTGGCATCGCATTTTTATCCAATAACGATGCAATGCATTATGGGACATGGACGCAATGAATTATGGGATCACAGGAAGACGCAAGGGATTATGGGTACATGAACAACTATAAAAACAACTACTTTTTTCCAAGTCGGCGAGTTCTTCGAGGGACGTTCACGGTTGATGGCTAGAACGGGCAGTTAGTGTGATTTGGAGACAGAACTCAGGAAGGAACGACTCAAGTTTGAAATACCAGTTGGGAGAGCTTGAATTAACTCGCTGGTTACTGTTTTCTTCATTCGCCTCATAGAATGCATGTTTGTAAGCAAAAGAACAACCCAACATGTAAATTATAAATTGAAGATACCAAAATTTCAACACGTAGAAACATTTTAAATATTTGGTAAGTGTTTTAAAAAAAGAATGGAAAGTGAGACACTGATATCTGAAAGTGCAAGAATAATGAAAGTATTAAGAAACAGGAAAATTTTGTTAGAAACAAAGAAAGAAGTACGATGAACTTTTAGAGAAAATGGAAACAAAAAGGCGTCATCAGGAAGGGATTGTTGAAATTTCTAAGACAAATAATTAGGAAAGAGGGCTTGGAAAATTTGATACACTCAGTACAGATTGAAGGCAAGAGAGATAGAGGAAAACAACATGAGCTTGAGTAAATAGATGGTGAAACAGGGTTTAGGAGAGATAACAAAATACAAAATTTATTAAGATCTACAAAAGACAGGAAATTGTGGAGAGCCATGATTGCCAATGTTCTGAAGGGACAAGGCATAGAGAAGAAGAAGCCAATAATGACTTAAATAAAGCATGACAAAATAGTGAAGTAATAGTAAATATAATTAAATATTAACATATGCTATGTAACAATGTTCAGCAAGTGTATTGGTGTTATTAATTATGCTACGTAATTTAGCTGAAAAGACCAGTGTAATCGCTGTATACAATTTGAAACATTCTATGGGCAAATCTTGATCATGTTAATTGTTCATAACAGCAAGACAACTTGCCCTGGATCATAGTGTGAGTAATTGAGTCAGCTAGCATATTCTCTCTCTCTCTCTCTTACAGAAGCTGAAGCCTGTGCACTGAAGTGCAACCTTCATGCACCTGTGAATCTTTCTGCAACTACTCTTGCAGTTACAACAGATCAGCTCATGATATGATTTTGATGTTTGTTGCAATTTCCTTACAGATGAAGAAAAAGACTGACAACAACAGAAATGTGGTACTACAGATGTATGTTGAGAATGCAATGGATGAAGAGCACATAAGCAATAAAGATGTCTTAAGGAAAACAGAAACAAAAAAAACAAACTTTTTTTTTTTCACAGTAAAGTTCACCCTGCACAACGCCCAGGGTCACTCAAGGTAGAGGATTACAATAAGAGGCAGTTTGTATGGATAGGAGAGAAAGGTAAACCTGAGCAATATAATCAAAAGGTTCACTTAGATGACAGTAGTTTCATTCTGGAGGCATTAAAATTATCAAGCTATTTCTTGTCCCAGTTAACAACAGAGATTTTTTTTTTCTGTAGATAGAGCTTCTTGCTTGGAGCAGATGCTGGTTGTGTTGAAAACATAAGAAATGCTTAATGTTCCCTGCATCATCTGGGATTTCCTTTGGTTTACTGCCATTATCAGTTGTGCATCTGTCACTATCTTCCATATTAGTCATGCTGCCTTCTTTTCATGTGTAGGAAAGTATGGAACTTTGGACGTACCTATGACGTCTTTGTTTGGAAACACGCAGTCATTTAACAGGTTATCAGGTAGCAAAAGATGTTACTAATTCTGGATGCTAGACACATTTCACATCCAGTTGGCCTACACACACACACACACACACACACACACACACACACACATGCAAGACCACAATATCAGTACCAACAATATGAGTATCTAGGGGGTGACCATACTTTACAGCAGAGTATACATGATGTAGTATATGATTATGACCTTTTTCATGGCTGCATGTGGTCAGGGCATGAAGATCCTGGAGTAGCTGTGTGATGAGAACCCTCTCCACCATTAGTGAAGAGATTTACTCCAAGAAGTTTTTAAGAAAGACTTTGGACAGGAAATTGAATAGTTCTTTCTGTTTCTTCCAATCCACAGAAAAACATGACAGGTTTCTGATAAGAATATTTTTCCAACCATATATTTCCCTACACATTTTACATGCTTGGCTCTTACAGTGCTTTTCAAGAAAACAACCTTGTAAGTATCCCAGCTGAGGTCTACATATAATACACTGTGCAACTGAGAAGAGATGTATATGATGAAGCCTTGCAGGAGGTATTCCTCAAATAACAACTGGCTTCTTCATTTGAGCATTCGTTATTGCATGTGTTTCCCATGTGATAGTAAAGTTTGGACAGTAAGGTTAATATTTTGAAAAGAAAAGCAAAACAAAAACTGATAGGGCCATAGGAAGGTATATTTGTGATAACCCAATATCCAGTTTTGTTGAAGGCAAATCTAGATATATCAACATATCTTTTTAAATTTGGTGCTTTTATCACAAAATAAACAAATGTTATATGTTGAAACATGCTGCGTTTGTTGGTTCAAATCTGAATAGGAATGACTGCAAAATACTTTCCACTCCCCAACTTAGAGACTGAAGCACACAAATGCATGCTGGGATTTCTTCCTAGCCAATAAAACAAGTCAATTGTCGGTTTCATTTGACTCATACTAGGTCTGTCTTGTTTTGAAGTCAGAATGCTATGTTTGCTTGTGAGAACTTGCTCATGTGTGTCAGCCTGAATTTTTAGCTTGTGAAATTTTTCCCATATTACTGTTGATTTGCTTTGCATATATTGTTTGCTTGCTTCATATTATTTTTTTCCTGTTCTTTTCCTTGTTATTTTTTTTTCTCAATTCTGTTTGTTGGACAGTTCTGTCATTTATTTTCACATTTAACCATGGTCACTCACTCTACAGTGTTGCTATATAAAGTTGCACTTAAAATTATATATATTTTTGACTGTTTCCAGTATCCAAGGATTGGAGAGGAAACAGATGTTATCTTCCCATATTCCAAGATAAGGTTTCTTGAATAACTAATATATCAATTATTATTCTATAGGACTCATCATTGTCACTTTGGCAGTGTTCTTTGTTGAGTTTTCTCAATAGATTCTTATTTGCAATTATTTAAGATTACTATACATGAGAACAAGAGCCTCTTAGATATAATGGTTCAGTCCCTAACACTATATTTGGCAAATAAACCTCAACTACTTTTGTTTGGGTTTCTGTTGAGAACAAAGTATAAAACATGAATAATGTTTTCATGGCAACAAAATCTTCATTGTATATTGCTTGTGATGCCACATGATACAAAGAAACCAAAGTTATAGTCAAATTGAAAGTTGACTAAAAAACTACCAGATAGGAAGTTATTTTCCAGTTTATTCAAGGTAAATATTAAAAACTATTAAAAAAATTTTGGGACAAGTGTCAGTTTAAACTTAGAAATCAGAAATTCTTACAAATGACATCTTTTTATTTAGAGAGAGGATGTTTGCTGTTAATACTTTGACTCAGCACTAAACTCATAGCACAGAAACAAGGTCATTATATTGATCTTTTCAAAGAATTCTCTGCAAATTTTGATCAAGTTTCATAAAGACAATATTTAACATTCCTTTATCAGTACAGTAAATAAAGATAGTATTTTACTTACCTGCAACTTTGGAACATGTTTTTCCATCATATCGAATCTGATGAGTAGGAAAAGTAACATCTATAAAAAAGAAAAGAGACATATGTTAAACCATTGAAAGGAAAATGATTTTATAGGTAAGAAAACAATGACATGTCTAAATTGAATAATATATTAAGTAACAACCTTTGCTTTCAGGGTATATATTATTTTCAGTGCAGTAATATCCTACTCCACAAAACTTGTTGAAAATTATCATTTCTATCACAGGGATTGCATAAGAATTCGATCTTTCTCTTTTTGAGAACTATGATGTTTTGTCTTGAGCAGAAAATTGTATAGAACTCCTATATCTGTTCCACTTGACAAGAATGTTGATAAGATAGCTGTGTCTAATATAATTATTTACCAACTAATATCTCTTAAAATCAAGATTCCACACTACTTCAAACAAAAGGTTAGGAAGGAAATCCCCATTCAATACTGGAAATAGCAATAATATTGGACTTGAGAAACCTATTTTCCTGAAACACTTGTTTTCATTATCTTCCCCTCTTATCCATATAAACTACCCCTTATTACAACCTTCTACCTCGTGGTCCCCAGGCCTTGTACAGGGTGAACCATACTGAGAAAAAAAAATTCAACCAAGAGCGGCACTGGCCTATGCACAAAAATAGCACAAGTATAACACATGTAACTTGAAGAAGAAAAGAAACTGACTATCAAGAGGTTGATGTTTCACACCACTTCAAACAAAAGGTTAGGAAGGAAACCCCCCCCCCATCAATACTGGGAAGAAACAATAACTGTTAGTGAACTTGAGAAGCCTACTTTTCTGAAAATCAGTTTTAGGAGAAAGATTTTATGAATTTAAACTGAGAGTGGCACTGGCTGCTCAGTTAATGGATAACTAAGGTTTCCTTATAAGGAAACTTCTAATATTATCATTACTACATCTGTCTATATTTCTGAGAAGAAGTATTGTAACTATTTACACTATTTACATTGTTTAAACTGTTGTCCTCATCTTTATTGTCATATTCACAACGTTTTGGCCATTGTATATTCAACAACAAAAAATTGTAATATTAGCTCTAGTAAAAAAAAAAAAAAAAAACAGTTACTGAGACATTGAATTTATAAGTTCAAAAAATTAATTCACAAGTGTTGAGTGAAGTAACCCAGTGACTTGATCCAAAAAATTGTGAGTTCAATACCTGGCCACAGTAGAGGTGAACAAAAACTTGGGGAGTTGAGTTACTAAAGGGAAAGAACTGAAATCGAGATATCCAGAAAAGGCATGGCATGTTGAATGAGAATAATCTATCCCAGTGGAATAAAATAAAGGGTTCAGCTTGAAATTCCAATGTACATCACCTGAAGAAGGCCAGAGTGTACAATAGCTGAAACATTGTGAATATGGCAATAAAGATGAGGACAACAATTCAAACAATTTAAATAGTGTAAATTAACATTACAATAATAAGCTCTATATTATGTTAATAAATTGGCCAATATGACCTGATTTCTAATAGAGTGAGAGCTGAAAGGACTGGTGAATGAGTGACCAGACTTTTACTAAGTTTAAACTTAATAGCAAACAAATATATAAATGTATAAACAACAATCTGTATGTACAGACTAGGACCATAGCTTCAATCTGCACAGATCAAAAATGCTGTTAAAAAGTCCCTTCAAGGGATGGCAGATCACTACAACTGGTTTGCTCATCTGCCAAGTAAGGGCTTAAACAGTAAAACTAAAATTATATAACCTTATTGTCATCAGCCAACATAGCTGAGCCACAACACATAAAACTCTGGGTAAAGGGTAAAGTTAGTAATACAGAAGCTACTTTCCACACTAGTACATCAGTATCATAGCTGAGAGGTCAGAATGTTAGAATTCCACTCATGAAACCTGGGTATGGACCTCACTATGATGAATTCATAAAGAAGATAACTTCTTGATAATATGATCCCAGCATGCAACACAATTGGAAAGTGGCTGAAAACCATACTTCAGATTGTCCCAAACATTAGTGAAACTAGCAAGATAAAGATAAAGCTGTTCACAATGCATTTGTTTTTGTGATAGGACAATGTTGTAGCCTTGTTAGAGACAGAAATAAAGACACAGGAATTGAGTTAAATATATTAACAGAAACAGTAATACAAACATATACAAACAAGAGTGTTACAACAAGAATGTTCAGTCCGACTGTCAGAGCTGACTGCTGGAAACTTCCCCTCCAAAAGGCAGTACTTGCTCCTATTTATAGCTGGAAGAGTCCATGTGTGGGTAGGTAAATTGCCATTACAGACAATAATGCAAGTCATTATAACTGACAATATTAACAATACAACCTGTGACATATTTTTTATTGCATGTTTGGAGTATTGTTTAGCTTAGGCAAATTATCTTTTCAAAATCAAAATGGTGGCACCCACTAGAAATCACCATTATTTGTTTCTGTTTTTCATAAAATGAGTCAGTGCAATTATGCAACAATGTTATAACAATGCAATCATTAATGTGTTAATGAACATGAAACAGGAAAACTAACTCCTCATAAATTTCAGATATGCTAATATTTCTTTTTCATACATTAGACACTTTGAGTTAATTCAGTTTTTTGAAACTCTAAACATCAGAATTTTTTATAACATTTAATGACTTATACTGCTGAAGAATATTCACACAAATTATAAGAACATTGCAAAAGTTTGTGCCTGATTTCCATCGTTAATATAAAATGACTGCAACTTGACACTGGTGTTTGCTTTGGAACTAATTTTTGGTGTGATCTAGATTGAAAACTCACATCATTCAGTTGTGAGTCAGAACTTTTTGAATGTTGATATTTTCTCCACAAATTAATGCCTTAAAGATGGAGGATGAAAAGGCACACTTTCACCATATTATGCTCTGTGAATTTTGGAAAAGCGTAAGCATTGGAGTTGTGATAAAAAAAACATTCAGAAAGTTTATTTAGATCATGCTTCAACTCTTTGAATGATCAAAAAGTGGTTTGACAGATTGCAGCAGAGTGATTTTAACCTAAACAATCAAGTTGGGGTCAAACAAGCAGTTGGGGCCAGTTGAGAAAGAGGGATATCTATCAAGCTAAATATTATTCTCTGTTAGGTCTTTATCTGAGAGAAGAAATATCTATATTGTATCTTTGTGGATGTTACAAGGATTTATCATGCAATCTTGAAAGATACATGCCAGCACTGAATGGCAGAATGAAGGAAATAGAATACTATGGCAACACAATTCAAAGTCCAAAAATAATGGCTCTTCCAGAATGAGAAAGAGAACAGCAGCTGAGGTCCAAAAGAGTTCTTCAAAACAAAACAAAGGTCCAATGGTATATGGAGGCAATGTGGGAATTATTACTGTGTGAACCTTCTTTTAGAAGTGAAAACTGACACTATTGTTAGTCAAGTCCATTTTCAATCAGAAGCTTGCATATACATGTTTCTGTTAAAAATATGTATAAAAGATAAGTAAGAATGATTAAATGTGTAAGTAAAACACAAGCTTATAGATGTTATTAGAGAAACACTAGCTTGACAAGTAGAAAATTTTGTTAACTTTTCAGGTAGTCTGAAATATCCTATAAATATTTAATATTTACTGATATTTGATTATTTAACATTATATATCTCTTATAAAACATAGCCAAAAAATTTCTCATAGGAGAGAACATACTGATGGCAAGAGGGATGATGGAAAACAGCAAATAACCTACCAAATAAGTTTGTGTAAATGGATAGCAGAACAGATCTGGGGAAAACAGTAAGAAAAACAAACACTGCTAACAGCTAAAAAGGATAGAAAGTTGTGGAGAGCCATTATCATCCATGTCCTGGAGGGACATGGCATATAGAAGAAGAAGTATAAAGAATATAATTTACGATCTTACCCCTCTGTCAGAGATATTTTTCTTGCAAATATTTTAAAACTGCAACTAAACATTTAGATTATCTAATGAAATGCAAGCAAAATCTAGAAATAGGTAGTGTGTCATCAGATAATATATAAAAAATTCAACACACTTTCAGCAGTTGTTTAATATTTATGCTATGTTGTTGATACGATGTCACATGCCAAGAGATGAAAGAATAAAAACTGTCACATAGTGGCAACTGAGGTAAGACATTTGAAGATGGCCTCATAAAATATAATTGTAGGGAAACTGCCTTAGGGTTCCTTGTTTGTGCTTCTTTGGTGCAAGCTGTGGTTGAATTATTACATGTTTATATTTTTTGCCCTGGAAAAGTTGTGGCTGAACTATCTGTCAGCATTTGTATTTATTCACTTAGTGGAAGTTGGAAGTTTATTAGTGTTTGCCTTTTACTGACAATTTTTCACTATTGGTTATTTGTGCCACATCAGTCATTGAGTTTTTATTTTTTTAAAATGTCTGTTTTGCTACTTTAGAATGATATCTTTTGCTTTAAAATTGATACCTGAACTCAGCATCTAAAATGGAATTGAATGAAAAGAAAGGGGCGAACGTCTGCAATATAAAGAAATTTGAGATAGTCATTCCGCTGTCTCTCTGCTGAAGCCTTTGCTTTTTTTACAGTAAGGTTCATGTTGTACAAGGCCCTGGGACCACTCAAGATAGAGGGTTAGTTTATATGAATAGGTGTGGAAGATAACGGTTAACTCTAGACTTGAACAGTTCAAGAATGTAGTGATCAGGAAACATCCTCTTGGGAGTCAGGGTGATGATTCATTGGAAGAAGTTGCTGTAATACAGAGGGAATGTGGGTGGTTTGCAATTATGTAAGTAGCATGGTGGATTCTAGACATGAAGGATAGACTTGGTGGAACCAAGGTATATAATTTGTCCAAGCATTTTCCATTAAAGTAGTGGCTGTATAGTAATGGTAGAATCGATCATTCACATACAATAAAAAACATGGCCTTCATTGATCGAAAAGATAGTGTATGCATCCACTAAATTATTAGAGTTTCTACTGTTAATGGTAGTTTCTTTCCAAATATTTTGTTTTTGTTAGTGGGGAAAGTTAACAGCTTAGTTATGTTATTGTTTTCTGATCTGAGGAAGCTATTTGAAAACATGACTCTAGTTTACAGATCAATGTTTTGGTTTTGTAACATCTTACATTAAAGTGTTTGAATTGATTAGAACTTAGTACTTCCATATTTTGATTTTTTATGATGGCTAAATGAGTCAAAGGAGAAAGAAATATAACACCTGAGGGAAACTTGTGGAGCATTTTTCAGGTGCAAGATCATAATTAATGGCTGTCAAGTAATGCTTGCTACTATTAAGCAAGAAATCTATTTCCTATCTGTACCAGGTGGAAAAAAAGGGTACTTATACATACAATCAAAAAGAAACAGTTAAAATTTCTGGGATATAATAAGGAAGGAGGACTTTAACATTTACAAAATAGTGAAGGCAAAAGAAACATAAGAAAACAGTGAAGAACCCACCTAACAAGGTTACATAAATAGATGATAGAGGAGGAACGGTAAAGGGATAAATGTTGCTTACAGCCTCAAAGGACAGCAAGCTGTGGATAGATATGATCATTCATGTCCTCAAGTGCTGGAAATCTCAATTCAACAGTCTTTATTTTTGCAGAACTTTGCATATATCATGCACCAATTTGAGTTTATATGCATTGAAAAAAGCCCAACAAATCAAGATCTTTGAAGATAATGACATTAAAGGTAAATAAAGAGGAGTGGACATTTTGACATGTTTTCTGTCGACATATGAACAACTGGGAAAGAAAAAGTAGAAAAGAATTACAGGAATAGCAAGAGAGCTGCTGTGAAGAAGCAGTTTTCTATTTTCTTGAGTTTGTGTACTTACACAAGTTAACACCATAGGATGATACCTCACTTTCAGCTGTACCTACATTTGAGATCCACCCACAATTTCAGTTGAAAGGCATTAATATAATATCTTTATTGGGACATGAGATTAGTCATGATGTGTATAAGGTGGGAGATGCTGTCTGGGTAAAAATGCCTCAAACTTTTTGCATATTGGAGTCTGGATTGGGAAAGGTCATTGGGATCACCAACACACAATCCATCAAAGCTCCACATTTTCTTAAAAGTATTCAATCCTCACCAGATATGTCAGGTAGTCATCAAAAAATGCCTCTGCAGTAGGTGAGGAGGAGGCCATTCTGCTAGACTTTGCAACATTACATAAATCTCCGGAAGTACAAGTGATGTAGTTGGTGATCAGTGAGATCTTGAGGTGGGATAAGTGTTCCATGTCGCACTCCTCACACCAATGAGGGTGCACTAGACAGGGAAAACCACTTTCTCTTTTTGTTCTGATCATGGGTCAAAACAGTGTGTCAGCAGTACTGCTTCATCTACCAAGAGAAAAAGAATGATAATGGCAACATTTAGAGCCAAGGGCATTTCACATTTGCTTCTCTTGATATGTAAACTGTGCTTCTTTGCTTAGTGGGATTTGCAATCAAGCTATTTTTCAGCATTAAGATGTGGGCATAACATAGTGGTTATCAGTGTGCTGCGTTCATTTCTTTTACATCAAAACCCCTTGGCAAATGTATAAATCCATTTCTTCTCTCTTCAGCTGAGGGTTAAACTGATTGGGCATGGGTCTGGGAAATCTACCTGATAATAACCTAATCTCTACGGAAACCACAACAGTAATACCTAGTGTAGTGATGCTATATTTTTATACACCACAAGAGAATTTAATGTCACTAAAGCGGTAGGAGGAGTTATCAAAATTAATCTTTTGTGGACAATCTAGTCATGCTGGACTTTTCGGCTTTTTTGTTCAATAAATTTTGTTTGAAAAACTTATTTTTTATTGGACCCAGTTTCTTACACATACCTAAAATTATTAAAAGTATGAATAAGCAAATTCAGATTTTATATGTCTCAGTACCAATTCAGTGATTTTCTCACAATTACTAATGAGGTATTAAATCTATATGAAATTTTAATATAAATTTTAAAATAAAAAACGAATGCTGAACTTCTGTATATCTCAAGGGACTTAGCACATGACAGAAGAGCTTGTGGCCACATCACGTTAAAGCACGGGTTCCTGTACAACCACCAAAATTAAGCAACATTGAGTTTGGTCAGTAAGTAGATAGATGATTGCTTGGATATGCAACTGGTGCAATAGCTAATGGCTTGGAATTGTTAATCAAAGAGCCAAGTTCCAATTCCAGTTGGAAAATGTATGAATCCATCTTTTATCCCCCCTGCTATGGGTTAATCAGTAAGACATATCACTAAATCATGATCTAAAAAAATATATTTTTGGCTTTAAAGGGTTGATAAGCCATAAAAAATAAATCAATCAAATCACATAAAAGAAGCATATAATAATCATTAAAGGTAAACTGCTAATCAACTGTAGAGGATTATCAATAGAAAAAAAAAACTTTTGAGTATTATTATTTTGGTCAGAAAATTTAATTGAAGAGTCAACTGAATAAATAAATATTTTCTTAGTCTAGGATAAAATGAAGAAATCAGAAATAATGATTAACTACTTGGCAATAAATATCTTTGAGGGATAAGAGTTTTATAAATTCTGATGGCATTATCTATTCCTTCTTATTCTAGAAGCATGACTTCACAACTTCTTATTCTTTGTAGCACTGAGAAAACTTTTCCCCCATCCCTCCTATTCCATTTTCTGCTAACCATTTCAACAAGCTTCTTAGGTAGATTACACACTGTTTCCATCTGTCCCTTTTGCTTTCTATATGTCTTATGAGTGTCCAGTTCTCTAATCGCCTTCCCCATTATGAGTACTAGAAATTTTAGTTGGCTCTTTTTCTATTTTCTTTAAAACTCCTCATATATTTTGTCCATGATATTCTCAGCATCTTTCTGTAGAACCACATTTCTATTGCCTCAAGTGTTTATCTATGAAGAAATTGTCCAGCATTCACGAGGAGGACTGATATTACGGAATAGTTCAGTCGTTTTTTTTATTAGGTTCGAATGAAATTTTCCTGTTTCTTAATACTTTCTTAGCTTTTGGAAGGCACCTTTCCCTATTTCAATGTGTTTTCACTGTTAGAGAATGTGACACTGAAATCCAAAGGTACATTAAGAGATGATTGCCTTTTATTTTGGCTAAAATCACTGAATAACTTCTTAAAGTATTTTATTTTTGTTTGTCAATAAGCTGGGTCAATTCTGTGTCACTATTAATTAACAAGAAGGTGAACTTTGATAAGTAAATAACAAAATATCTTTTGATCTCATATACAAGTATAAAGTAATCATTTTTTTTTTAAATTATAAGCATCAGTTGAGATTCAAATGAGACTGGACATGACCCTTACACTGGAAAACACAATAAAATAGTCATCTGATAACTGTGTATCAAAAAACCATTGTGAAACATGTTTAAAAAATTATATTTCTTCTTACCAATACATTTTCTGTTTTGAGCGGCTCTACATGGAGTAATTTCATATTCTGTTCCCTTACACACATCACAGGCTGAAATTAAATAAAGATGTGAAAGGTCAGTTAGAAAACAATACAAGTAATATAAATTTAAGTACTACCATTACTGCATATATATATATATATATATATATATATATATATGAAGAAATATAGTTTTAAGGTGTGCTATATTTATGGGATAAAGTGTTCAATATCAGAGATAGAGTATATGTAAATATAAATATAAAAGTGAACATTGAAGTCAATACTCAGAGGCAACAGGTTGTTTCATGATGGATGCAAACATCATTGGCCTGACGACTGCGTCCAGCATGAAACAGCCTGTTGCCTCTGAGTGTTGACTTCAATATTCTTATATATATATATATATTATATATATATATATATATATATATATATATATATATATATATATATATATATATATATATATATATATATATATATATATATATATATATATATATATATATATATATATACATTATATATATATTTGGTTGGATAGATGTGAGTTTGTGACCCTAGGTTTCATGTTTTAGCGAATCGTCAGACAAACTGATTAATGTTTTTAAAAATTGGGTTTATGTAGATTATGTGTATATATATATATATATATATATATATATATATATATATATATATATATATATATATATATATATATATATATATATATATATATATATATATATATATATATATATATATATATATATATATATATATATATATATATATATATATATATATATATATATATATATATATATATATATATATGTATATATATATATATATGCATTATATATATATATACCTACCTATCATCATAGTAATTAAGGATTTCTAATTAACAGTTAGCTATTTCAGCATTTTTATTTTTACTGATTTCATTCCTGAAGCAATTTATTTATTGAAATTTCTGCATATTTATTATAGTAATGTTCACCCAATACAAGGCTCGAGATTAAGTTAGGATAGAGGGTTACTGATGGAATGTTAATTCTGAATGAAGTTTGTGATATGTATGAAAGATGAAGTAGTAGAAAATGAAGATAAGGAGGATAGATAACAGTTGACCCTTCATTTTGAGAGGTGGAAGCATCGACAAGAGTCTCTTTCTTGAGAAAAAGCCATCTTGAATGGTACTTTTTCTACATATTATATTATTATATATGTCACCCTCATTTCCATCATGTAGAGCTGGCTATTATGATAAAATATAAAAGGGATAGATATTAATAATGATATATAATCATTTTTTATGGTGGGGTTCCCTGAGACATGAAAACTATTTCAAAGTTTCCACGAGGGTAAAAAGTTGAGAAAAACTGATCTAGAGAATGAAATGAGAACATTGTTGAAATGATTGTCTAGAGGATGAAAACCACAATTGTAGGAAACCAATATTCTGTGAACACTCTGAAGATGATGTAAACAAACATTGAAATATTAATAAAATCATTCACATCTCTGGTTTGGTGAACTTATTTTCTTCCTTTATACTTTAAAAGTAACTGAAAAACTTGGTTTCTTTTGATGTAACTTTTGTTTTTGCTTAATAAATAATTCAGTAATTTTTATTCAAAATTTTATACTTGAGGTATTTATATCATCTTCACAGTTCAATTATAGGGAATAACATATTTCGAGTAAAACAGTGTAAGGTGAGAGTGAAATAAATTTAGAGATGTATAAAGAGTTACTTACCTCTACATACAACGTCTCTAGCTGTCGAACAAGGCTTCACCATATAGTATCCTTGTGGGCAAGATGTCCGACAGACTGCAAAGAAAGATGATTTGAAAATAGTAGTTTCTGTTAAAATAATAATAATTCTTTGCACAAAGAGTAGATGGGGATCTAGAAAGGTGAAATTTTGAGCTTTGACAGTATCAAAGAACCAGCATAAGGATAAAAACCATGACAAGTTAAAAGAAAAGAAACTTCATCAGCAAGTGGTGTGGTTTCTGTTATCTGGTATAGTTCTGTATTTGTGATTCGGTAGTGCCAATGTTCAAAGGAGAATGGTCTTTCACAAGCTTCATTCGCTCAAAGTCATTTTTTTCCTTTGATTTGAGAAAGTGGTTTTATACATCTGACAGTTTAGATATTTCTGAACTGGTTTGGCACCATGCATAACATCCATATGAAAATCTCAATCTGACAAGGATATTTAAGAACATGACTTGAGTTTTCAGGTTAATGTTAAATATAGCAATTTGTGGTGTTGGGCAAATCTTCCTCTAGCATAGCCTATTGTATGTTCAATTTTGTTTTCTCCATTACTAAATTTGTTATAACTGAGCCATACAGAGAGATGTTAAAGAGTAAAGAATTAAAATAACAAAAAGTGGGTCATGATTACCTATGGCTAGATATAACGGTAAATTCTATGATGACTGTTTCTTCGATAGCATTTTTTGCTTTTGGAATTCTCTTGTAGCTTCTTGCTTTACAGTCAATTTTGATCTTCAAAAATTGAAATGCAATATCAATGGTTATCTTCTATCTTCTTAATTTCTCTTCTTTTATTGTTCTTGATCCTTCATGTTTTTCTTATATTCTTTCATGCTTAGTAACTCACTGTGTCTTAGTAGCTTTGTTGCCTAGCTTGGGGTGATATGATTAAAAAACATTTCCTGAAGAATATAGCACATAAAAGCAGAAGACTACTTAGTTGCTTTCATTGTCTAGTTTACCAGAGGGAAACTTTAGATATCTTAACACTCTCTCCAGTTGTAGATACAAATCACACTAGATGCAATTACTATGCTTGTTATTATGAGATATAATCTATATTGATAATGTTTGTAATTACCAGGGATAGAACTAATTATTTAGTTTTCTCATACATTCCTTGGTCATATTCGTAAGTATGGTACTTAGTAGTTTATGGTAGACACCTGTGAATCAGTTTAGGATTTAAATAAGTGAAAAACAATTTTATATAAGTGTTGAATAGAAAGAAGTGAGTTGAAGAAATGGAGGAGGGAAAATGACAAGTTATTGGAGACAAAGAGAAAGAAGATAGGTGAGCAATCAGGTAAAAGAGAAAGAAATAGAATAACAGGAGGAAAAGAAAGAAAGGAAATAAATATGTAAAGACAAGGGTCAGAAATCAGAGAGTAAAAAAAAAAAATAAAGATGTAAGACAAAGAGAGGAATCAAAGAGAAAGAGTAAAGAGGAGAGAGAATAAAGAGAAAGTATGAAAGAGAGAAGGGGAGAGGGAAACAGAATGAAAGAAAAAAGATGATAAAGAAGAGAAAAGAGGATAAAAGAAAGTAGTTGATCAGTTATTGGCTGAGAATTGCAAAAGAATTGTCGTTGAAGATTTGGTCATGAGATGATCGATAAATAAGAATTGGTGGAGGAGGAGGAGTATAGGCGAGTGAGGATTTGGGGTGTTGGTGGTTGGAAAGGTTGGAAGGGTAGTGATAGTGATGCTGGTTGTCGGTTAAATGCAGGAAGTGCACTGGAAGGCAGACAATTGGGATTGATTGAAGACACTGTCCCTGATCCCACTTCTTACAAGATACTTATCTTGTTTACGTACATCTTTCATAGGATGATGACGACTGACGTGGAAGTAGGGAAGGTGGAGTAAAGAGAAAATCAGGAAAATCAAGAAGGAAGGAAGAAAGAGCTGGAAATATGAAAGTATTCTATAAAAGGTGGTAAGAAAAGAAGAAAGATTATTAATCAGAGGAAACAGACATTTGGAGGGAAGGAAAAAGATTTTTTTTTAAATAAGTAGGAGAAAGAAAATAGTTTGAGAAAAAAATATGAGAAAATATATATAATAAGTAAAAGAAAAGGAAGACACAGCAGAAGACAGACTTGGTTGAAGGAAAAGAGAGATGAATGAGAAGGAAAAGGGGGAAAATGGTCAGAAGTTATAAACAGAGAGAAGAAGAATCAGAAAGAAATAGAAAACAAGAGAGGATAAGATGGAAAAGAAAAAGAACAAGAACAGAGAAAAGTATGACAAATAGTCAAAGAGAATAAAGGGTAAAAAGAAAGAAAGAAATAGAAGCTACAGCAAGAGAGATGAAATAGAAGGATATAGTGTGAAAGAGAGGAAAATACGAGGAGCATCCATGCAGAGAAATGGTTGAAAGTAATAGAGAGGGATGTAGTAAAAAAAAAAGAGAGGGAAAATAAGAGAAGAGTTAAAGACAAATAAAAGAGAGAGGGAATGAAAAAAGAGGAATATATGAAAGAAAGAGTACAAAAGCATTGCGAGAGAATAGAAGAAAAAGGAAAATGATGGAGTGATGACGTTGAAAAAAAGATGGAAATAAAAAAAAAACATAAAAAGAAAGCAAAAAAACAAATAAAAAAAAGAATAATGGAAGCATTCCAAAAGAAGAGGGAGTAAAAACCAGAGAGAAAAAAAAAAGAATGAGTAATGAGAAGGAATGGAAGTTTGTAAGAGAAAGAGTGAAAAAGAGATAAAGGTTTGGAAATTGAGAATGAATCTGTAACTGGGGAAGACAAAAAGGATATAAAAATAATAATAGGAAACAAATTATTTCTTACAGACTTCTTGTTAGACTTGCCATCTTCATTTTAGATTTACATCTTTTCTTCATTTACTGCATATATTTATTCTATATAATGCGATCAGAAATGGGGCAGATTCATACACTGATGCAACTCAGTTTAGCCAATCATAATAAAACTGTATACATGATGGTATCAAAATTAAACAGAAATTTCAAAGTTATTAAGACGATCTCTATAACTTCAGGATTAAGAACTAAAGTTTTTATATATTTATTAAAAGAATTTATGTATATGTATGTATAAAACACACCAGCATACTTATATCTATCTATCTATCTATATATATATATATATATATATATATAAATGAATCATTACTGGATAATTGCTGAGAAGAATTTTATTATGTAAGATGCCAAGGCAATAATGCCACTAACAGACAAGTAGTGACTGGAAGTGAAAGAGAATGAAAACACTTTAGAAGGAACTAGAAACCCAATCATGAATAGAGAACAAGAGATAAAACTCGACTCCTGTTCAAAAGACCGGGAAGGAATATGAAATGGATGATAAACAAACCTATCTACTACTGATAATAAAAATAGTATTAACCAACTTTTCAGGATATATTTATATGATAAATATACTAATATTTATATGCAGACTATTGTCATCTTTTTTTTTATTATCACAACTTTTCCACTGCAGTGCTCTTCAGCCCTCAACTGGTGCCTGTCAATTTGTGTAATCTTCAAAGAATTTTTCAAATTGAACCTTTTATTTAATCTACAAGGATAGATTGTTCTCCTTCCACTGATCATGTCAAAAGATATTACATCTACTTCTACTTTAGTATGACTCAGCTATTGCTCATACCAATTCCACTGAGCACACACTGCCTGGATCAACAATTGAACTCACAATCACTATGTCACCTAATTCATGAACTAGTGCTTTAATTCATTAGGCTTGTGGTTCCCCAAAATTTTTTCTTGGCTGCATTTTCCAAATTAAAATTTGCTCACACATCACCAATAGGAAGTCCCAGTGAAAATGCACAAGCAACTCTATGACAAAGAAGGTCCAGAGAGAGAGAGAGTTAAAGGGAGATAACTCTGGAATTGAAGACAGAACATTATCATTGATAACTCTCTCCTCCAATTTGCAGACTGTAGTTACTATATTCTTAATACTCAATATAGTGCAAAAATATCGCAATGATAAAATCAGTCAATTATTTATGACTATTTATACTGGGACTCACGCATGCAAGTACAAGTAATACATAATAATACTGAATATGAAATTTTGTAACTGTTTCTTAATCTTTGATTGTCTTTCAATCATTTCACTTCACCTGCTATGCTCTTCTGCCACACCTATGATGCATGTTGCATCATTTGGGAAACACTGCACAAGGTGATCATCCAATTGGACAGAAATTCAGCTAGAAATGATAAATATGCCTTGTGAATTTCAGCTTACACTGTTTTATTGGAAATATTTACAATAACTTATTTGGTGGTGTGAGATTTTATTATGCAACTGGTAGGTTTTCATCATCTTATAGATAAATATGTAATAGTGTAATTTCTCATGACTATTTTTGAATTTCAGATATAGTAAACAAATAAAAAGTTTAAAAAAATCATCTTCCCAACTTCAAGTTTTGCAGATATAATTTATTAATCAATGGGTTAAAAGGTGCATTTAAATTTATTAAAATATTATAATTATTATTATTATATGAACATAGTATCTATAAACAAAAAGAAAATGATGGAAAAAGCATTGCCAGTGAGACATGCTGCAAGAGCCACTCCATTTCGCTAGTCTCATCTCTTAATCGAGATGCCATCGCACCAACCCTCCAAAGGAATGCCATAGAATAAATGTCAATAACCCCAAAAGTTTCCACTGCCACAGGAGTAAAAAAAATCTGTCCACAAGAGATTTAACTATTTTTTTTTTAATCTCTGCGTCCCGAGTGACAGACCCTGGCTCAACTGTGGACCTGATAAAATTACCAGTCAAAAATGTATTGGAACAGGCCGCATACCAAATCAATGACTTACCTATTTTAAAAGGGAGAATGGTAATGCCATCGGGCCACTTTCCATCACCATGGTCAAAGCCTATGGGTTTGATTTAGGAAGGGAACCCAGCTGCATCCAGTCCTCTTCAGATGATGTCGTTTATTGCTACATGCCTTGGAAAGCGGTCTGCACTACGACAACAGGAGAGAGGATGCAAACCAAACTCATCAATGGAAGCTCCACATCTGCATTTGTGATGCTCACATAATTTGAGCGACTCCAACTTAAGTGCGCTCATAAACTAGAAGGGTACAAGTAGATGAAGAGGGGACTGTGGGTCAGGCACCACTACTCAGTTGTGAAGCAGATAGTATTATTAATTTCAGATATATAAAGATTGCCATTAACCATAAGAAATAGAAACAGGATATTGTAAAGTTATTGAGGGAAAGGAACATAATGTTGGAAATTCTGAATATGTTGAACAAGGTTAGCAGAACAATCTAAAAAAAAATGACTTGAAGAATATTATAAAAACGATCTCTGAGAAAAATGAAAAAGATAATAAATAAGTGGATGGACCACTAAGAAGAAACAGGAAAAAGTCGCTGACAAGAATTTAAACAAAAAACAGATGTAGAATATTAAGAACATTGGCTAAATACATGAAACTTGAAGTATAAATCCCAAAGAGAAATGTATGTGTAAATGAAAACTGATTTCTTGAAATTAATTTTTAGTGATGACTTTAAAGCTACATTTGATGGGCCTGATGATAAGATTTGAAGTTGGCTTCCTTCATGGAAATAGAAGAGAGTTGGAGTAATGTTCTGGGCTAGTAGAGTAAGCAGTAAATAATAATAATATATATATATATATATATATATATATATATATATATATATATATATATATAAGGGTTATGATTTTTTGGAAATTAATTGGTTTCCTGTATCATAATTTGATGAATTGTTGTTAAAAAATAATGAACAAAAGTTTAAATAAGTGTATTAGTACTATACCATTCTAGATCTTGTTTATTTTGTATGTCATGCTATAGCTATAAACTGTTAAATGCATTAACAAATACATAAGTACTATCTGATTACATAGTTAGCAAATTGAAAAATGAAACATCAGAAATATTTTGATTTTTTTTTACCCTAATTGCATACATGGTAAAATCAAATTTTTGGGTTCAGGGTGAGCTTTTTCAAGAACTAAAACAAATTAATATCTTTCTGATTACCTTTGAATAAATGTTGTTCAATTTATGATAGAAGAACATAGGGATTACAAAAAGTAATAAAACTTTTATATATATATATATATATATATATATATATATATATATATATATATATATATATATATATATATATATATATATATATATATATATATATATATATATATATAATATATATATATATATATATATATATATATATATATATATATATATATATATATATATATATGTGTGTGTGTGTGTGTGTGTGTCTGTGCGATGGGTAAATTGTTGCCATTTTATATTTTTAATTTCATGGATATGTGTTGTTTGTTTTTGATTTTGTAATTTGGGCACTGTCTGTAAGAAAAAGAGCATCAAGACACAATTTACTCCACCAGAAATTTGGAAATGGCATGCTGTACTGCTTGGCATTCATACCAACAGCCCCAAAATGAACATTTCAGAGTGTTTGGGTATCAATCTGAGGACAGTGCAGAGGATTCAGAAAGAGTCGGATCAGTTTAATGGTTATTACAAAGGTACAGCAGCTCAGAAAACTCACTCTGATCATTCTGATAAGAACTCTCAAATTTGTTGGTGAGGGCCTCAGTTTCAACACAGAGGCCTATATCAAATCCTTTGAAGAGGGTGACTGCTGGAACTCCCTTTATCTGGCAACAGGACTCTGCACCATGCCACACTAGCAGGTGAATCCAATCATAGCTGTCTGACAATTTCTGCGACTACATCACCCTTTACATCTGGTCACCTAACTCCCCAGGCTGCAACCCCCTTGATTACTATGTGTGGGGAATAGTTGAGCAAGAGACTAACAAAACTCCTTGTAAAACCAAAGATGAACTGCAGGCAAGCATTATGGCAGCATTCATCAACTTAATCAAGGAGACCATCCAGAAAAGATGCAGAAGATTCTGAAGTCACCTGGATGCTGTGATTTAAGCAAATGGCAATTTTATTGAATAAATTTACTCTTTAGTATTTCAAGATATTTTTGTGTATTTTGGTAAATATATCTGTTAAAATGATATGTCAGTATTATCTTCATTTTTGTAATTTAGACGACAATTTATCCACTGTATGTATATATATATATATATATATATATATATATATATATATATATATAAGGCTGAGTTTAAAAAAAAATTGTCCTATTTTTAGCCAATTGTTTTATTAACTCAATCAAAGATCATTCTCTATAGATGCTTCTCATGTTTCAAACAGTGATCATTTACTTATTTCGTGAAGGCACACTCATTTTATATCTGTTGGTATAAATGTTATTCTATTATATATATATATATATATATATATATATATATATATATATATATATGAAGAAATATAGTCTTAAGGTGTGCTATATATATATATATAGGAAGGGAGATATAAAAATGCAAATGTTGGCTATAATTATGCACTGATGAGAAAACTGAAGATGTAATGCTGAAATTTTAAATTAAAAAAAAATTATTATGAGCTTGTAGTCTAGTCGATTTCATTCAGTTTCCTTATAATTTTTATTATATTATAGAAATAAAAGCATTAACTGCATGCACAGTCACACCTAAAAAAATTAAATTTAAAAATTTCAGCATTCCAACATCTGTGTTTCTTATTGATATATAGATATAGTGATAGCAAAAAGTACCTAAAATGATTGTGATCATCTAAAAGCAAAAAGAATAAGTAAAAGAATATTATGAAATAATTACTAATCATCAAACAAAATACTTCACCTTAGAAATTTAAAGAAGTTATTTATTAATTAGTTATTATTATTGGTGATTATATATATATATATATATATATATATATATATATATATATATATATATAAGAATGTTTAGTAATAGAAAATTTTAATAGTGAGATGCAATAAAGTAAGTCTTGAAACAATGTATTGAGATTCAATAAAGCAGAGATAAAGGAATTCACAACAAAAATAGAGGCCAATGAACTGTTTAATTAATCAATTCCCCTTATATATTTTAGACATTCAATGGTACCTATAATTCAGCGATTACTCCTTTTTTTATCTATCTTTCCATGTTAAAAATTTTATGTGTGCAATTCTCTTGGAAAAAAAAAGAATGACAAAGATATTCATGACAAAGCCTATTTCAAGATCAAGTTGAAGTAAGATAAGCACTTAATAGACAGTGGTATCTCAGTGCCTCACATAAAAAACTATAACAAATATGACTGTAATTTAAGAAACATAGGAGTAAATGAACTGGTTAATTAAATGGTTCATTTTTTTCAGGAACTAATTTTGACTAAATGCAGATAAATATTTTATTTGTATAGATTATTAAAAGGACTAAGGGAAGTAATCACTCATAAATCTACTACTGATTTACCTCCCTTCCCACTACAGATGGGACAGGAAATATATAAATAAATACATATTGATAATTATTATATGGTTTGATTTTATTTTAACACCATACTACTTCAGAATATAGGTGATCATGACTCTTTACATGATCTTTTTCTTTATTATCTGTGAATTGCCATAACTTCTTGGGAAAAGTAATGTAATGGTTTCCCAATGAATTCTCCACAGTTTTAAATTAAGAATTGTTCTTCTCTCAGACTGGTTGACTCTCATGTTTAGATACCCTGAAGTTTAATCCATAGCTGTGGAGAGAAGAGATAAATTCATGTATTTCTGAAAGGCAACAGTGCAAAAGTGAGCCTAACAGACTAGGTAGGAATTTGAACTCTGCTTGCTGATTCTGCTTTCTATGTCAATAACCATCAAGCTACCCATTCATCCAATTATATATATATATATATATATATATATATATATATATATATATATATATTAGTTCTAGAGTTAATTGTGGTTGTTTTGCTTTGGGGCTGTTTTAAAAAATTACTGAAACACTTAATACTTGATCCAAAAATCAAATGTATTATGCTCCTTTTATTGACTGTACTAGTTAAACAAAAAGTAATGGCAGTGTCCACTGATGAGTCAGATATCTGGTCATAAACAAGACCAGGATTTATTGGTTTTTTCCTGATGTATTTAGACAGGTATTTTTCAATGTTGAAATATGTTTTTGTGTGGATTAGGAGAACAAATAATGGTTTCTGTCAAGGAACAAGTTGGCTGCTAGTTTCTCTGAGCCATGGAACAGCAGTCTGATGTTCTTTTGGTTGTTGAAAATTGGTGTTAACTTCAGATTAGAACAGCCAATTAATTTTAATTTGATCTTTGTGATGTTTTATTTCTTTGTTTAATACTTTAGTTGATTGGTGACTGTAAGAAGTTTAGTTTATTCCCTTAAGTTTTTGTTTCATTTTGAATTCTTAGTGTTAATTTAGGGCATGAACATGAGATACTGAGTCATTTCCCACATTGGTTAATATATCAAGGGTTGAAGCAGATGACTAAGGATCAGTTATGATAGAAAAGTGACCACCTGGATCACTGAAGTGTGAATGCTGGACTCTTGATTTCTTGGATTACAGAAAGGTTTGTTGCTAATTAAATATGACTTCACTAGAAGTAAGTTGGTTACTAAAATGTTTACAGTTGGGAGTTGTGCATGTGTGTCTTCATGGTTCAGTGAGGGTTTTTTTATTACCTAGAAGGATTGTTCTAGTGATACAAACAACTGGTTTGATCGGAGGTCAGACATGGGACTCTGAATTCAAACATGATTTAGTGGAGTGACACAAGAAACTGTGTTCAGTCAACATAGTGATTTCTGATTATTCTGTCGGTATGTTTCTTTTTCCATTTTCATTAATTATATGAATTATTTCTTTGATGTTATTTCTCTGACAAACTATTGGTTTTTCTGAGATGTGTACTTCATAGTGAATAGATTTTTTTTTCTTTTTTTTTTTACTATGTTAGGGTGGATAAAAATATCGGCTTTATGATTAATATTCATCCAGATAGAGTTAGAATCATGATTTAATTCCCAATTTACCCTTGATATATATGACTAAAATCCAGAAATTGTCTGCTTCCACAAGTTGATAAAGAAACAACAAAGTCTGTTGGTTATGTGATGTACTGCTGGGGTGATCTGAGATACTGGTAATTATGCAATGGCTCTAAAACCATAACTGAACTCAGGGTCATCATCTGATGAGGGATTTCATTGTCATAGTTGCATAATGAATGAATTATGTATATATAATATCATGGAGTGCAGAAATATATCCATTTCAATCCACTTGAAAAATTTAATCAAATATCAGATTTTTTTTTTATATCTCTTCATGACTATGAACGTTGTAGTTCCCTCCCAGGCAAACATGAATCTGTACACACACACATATATATATATATATATATATATATATATATATATATATAGCCAGGACTACTGTTAGTTGAAATTTATAAAATCATTCTCTGAAATAATTTGAGAGGAAAATAGGTTTCTTAAGTAGTGTGAAACATCAATATGTTTATATCAACATGTTTCCTTCACATTATATGTGATATTCATTTTAGTTGTTGCTACTGTTGAAAGTCCTCAAGTGATGTAGTTTCTCTTATTTGGTACAGCTCTTTGTTTTTGATTCTGTAGTGCCAATTCTCAAGTTTCAAAGAATAATGGTCTTTGTGAAGATCTTTTGGCTTCACTTGCCATTTTTAACCATTGTTTTGGTAAAAGTTCCCATTCAAAAGTTCATTGAAGGTTGCTGGATGCAATAATAGCATCTGATCAAGACTAGAGAGTAAATGATGTAATATGTTAAATATAAATAACAAAGATTAAGATACTAGACTAAGTACTGTAACTTAAGTCTTTCTTGACAAATTCCTCACTCACACTCTATAAAGACACACATATAAAAAGAAAACGTTCTTACCTTGACATTTTTGTCCATCCAGATAGTATCCTCTTTGACACCGACATGTCATTTCCCCTTGCTGGTTGTCACACACAGCATATGTTGTGCATTTGGAAGGGTCTGACTCGCAGTCGCTTGAATCTAAAAAATACAAATATTTTTAAGGGTTTAGAAAAAAAAAGAACATTTATGGAACATTTAAATAACTTATCAAAAGTGAACTAACAATGATCTAAATCAAGAGATTTTGAGACATTTTTCCTATAATTCCATGAGATATACAACTTAACAACACTAGAATAACCCTTAAGGTGCTTATGTCAATGTTTTGGATTCTCATCTGATACATCACAAAATTATAAACTTATCCTTGATTAATCTTAGCTAAATAAAGACATATTGTTTAAATTATTATATTTATAAGGTAAGAGAGTTCAATATCAGAAACAAATCAATTATCAATAGACATCATGACACAGGAATCAAAAGTACATTATAACTGTCAGTTTCATGCAAACTTCAGTTCAAACGCCACTACTCTCTTAATGGAGAAGATATAATATATATATATATATATATAGGTTACAAGGGGATTAAACAAATTGAGAAATTGGGAAATAGAACTTCCTAAATTCTTTTGTTTAGTGTTAATGCTGATTGTTATTTTTATGGCAATGACTTTGAGATTATTTATTTTGGTTAAGTGGTTGAAGAGTTTATGTATGTAAATAGGCAAGGCTTCTTTATGGCTATGGGCTCTAAATTGTGTATATATATAAATATATATATATATAATTTTATTCATTTATATGTTCATTGTATATTTTTTTCTTTCATGTATTTTACTTTTTATAATTAGATAACACCCAAAAAAGGGAAAACAGTTATACAAATAAAAAAGTTCACAAGGTATCTTCAAAAAATAGAAAATACAAAACAATTTAAATTTTTTTTTTTAAATATTTGCTGATGATTCACAGGTGAAACTAAGGTAGTGATAAGGTTTAAATGTTTTATCAACTATATTTTAGAGAAAAGTTCATATATATATTATTATTATTATTAAAGACACCAAACACTTTGTGTCAATTTTATTGACTGACTTTTCCAAATTACAAATAATTCTTCTCAGATCAGAAGAAAATTCAGTCAAAAATTGTCCATCATTTAGGTAGGTAGAGACAAATGCTGAGTTTCTTAGAAGTGATGTGAGCAAAGAGTGTTGTGATGTGCTTGTGTCTGTGCTTATTTTATTTGTTATATATATGTGTGTGTGTGTGTGTGTGTGTGTGTGTATATATATATGTATGTTTTGGTTTCTGTTCAACTAAAAAACATTTGCTACCTAAATACACACACATACACATCACAATACACAATACACACATACTGTGGTTAACTGGGGCAGGGGATAGCTCTTAAAGGTTAATGCCTCCAAAACTGCTCTCCTTTAATCACCACAGAGAAACTTTCCTGCCCATCATCAACAGGGCTGATGCTAGACTCATGT
>CAHIKZ030000990.1:895000-907500 GCA_903632075.3 Acanthosepion pharaonis | reverse complement strand
AATAAAAAGCCTCAAGCAAATTATTCTGAGTTTGACATATGATAGCAGTAAATATTTTTTTCTGGTAGTTTTTTGTTTGTTTCTACTTTGACATACAAGTTTAAAAATTCCCAGGGGTGCATTTAACTGTCAAACTGTAGAACCATGTGCTTGTTGCTCATTCACCCTAAAAATCCTATGAAGTAACACACAAAAAAAAAAAATAATGAATTACTTGTCATCTTCTTTCGAAAGTGTTATCTTATATCATCACTTGATTTAATGGTAATGTTAAAATTAACAATTTCCATACGGCATTCATTGACCAGAGCAGTTAGTGTTACTATCAATTGAAATCTATAAAATACTGTTCTTAAAACAGTTTTTGGAAAAATTTTTGAATATTGAAAAATTTTGAATATTGCATATTGAATATTGATATTGCATATTGAATATTGCATATTGAATATTAAAAATTTTGAATATTGCATATTGAATATTGATATTGCATATTGAATATTGATTTTGAATATTGAAAAATTTTTGAATATTGAAAAATTAATTGAAATTGAATAATTGAATATTGAAAAATTAATTGAAATTGAATAATTGAATATTGAAAAATTAATTGAAAAATTAATTGAAAAAAAGTGTTATCTTCTTATATCATCACTTGATTTAATGGTAATGTTAAAATTAACAATTTCCATACGGCATTCATTGACCAGAGCAGTTAGTGTTACTATCAATTGAAATCTATAAAATACTGTTCTTAAAACAGTTTTTGGAAAAATTTCTCAAGGTCATTAAATGTTATAATTCTAACTAATACTGATGGGGCTTTCTTTCCAAACTCTTATTTTTGGTAGTTTATAAAGTTAAGCTTGATTATTGTATAATTATTTTCTCTTCTAGTTATGAATGGCTACTCATTTTTGTTCTGTTTTTGTTGGATATCTTCCAGTTATGTGGTTTTTGACCTGCGTTTATGTAAAATCAATCTATAGGGTCTGGTAAAGGATCATCTTCTTTAGATTTTTTGATACTACTGTTCACTCAATAAAAGGTTCAAGAGCCACTCAAAGTAGAGGTTTACTGAATGAGGTTGTTTTAAGTGAGGTAAGTTTTGTTATTTGGATATGCTCTTCATTTGTGATTATGTATGATCCATCTATAGGGTTTAATGAAAATCATCTTAAAATTTTTTCATCTTATTGTTCACCCAATACATAGCTAAAGAGCCACTCAAAGTAGAGGTTTACTGAATGAGGTTGTTGTAAGGGTGTAAAAAAAAGAAGTAAGAAGTGCTCATTATGAGGATATATATGATAAATAATGACGAATCCTGTAAGAAGTGTAACAGTTCTAGGTTGAGTAGAACTTCTTCCTTACCAAGGGAATATGAAGCTAATTAGGATGAATTGACCTTGTGTATGTGACAAGGTGGTTCATAGCTATGAATGTTTGAAATGGTGGAACTAAGGAAATACCAAGATTGAACATTTTCTATGGATAGAGTTGTGAAAGGCTAGCAACATTTCATATGTGGGGAAAGGGACTGCAGGATGGAAAACAGTTAATCACCCACATGTCCACATCATTGTGTTTTTTTTAACTCTGTCAAGGCTAGAATGTGAAGACTTGGCAGCACCAGTATAAATAATACTCAACTGTGGTCTGATCTGACACTCAAGTTATTTATAGCTACTGATATGAGAAAGCAGTTATATATAGTCCATAGCTTAGACATTTCTGAATGGGTTGGACTCCATGAATGGCATCCATATGAAAGTTTAGATTTGAGGTATCTATAATACAAAACAGAGAATGATATTAGATTCAACAAAAGTTTTTCTCTGTCATGAGATGGCATTAGGAGAGTTTAGATTTAACTAACATTCTCAACATCTTTTTTAACTGTATTGTAGCAGCTGTACCAGATAACAGAATCCACATTACTTGAAGACTTTTAACAGCAACAATAGCTAAAATGGATAGAACATGTAACTTAAAGAGAAAGTAATGACATAATAAAGATGTTGATTTTCCACACTACTTCAAACAAAAGGTTAGAAAGGAAGCACCCATCAATACTGGAAAGAGCAATAAGAGTGGACTATTTCCTGAAAAATTATTTTATGAGAAATATTTTATAAGCACTAGTTGCTTAGTCAATGAATGCTGAATGTTTCTTTATAAAGAAACAGCTAATATTGCCATTCATGATCATGAGTCCCGTAACTCATTAGAGTTGTAGGGGCATCACATGTATCACAACTGCAGTAGAAGTGGTATGTCTTGTTTTCTTTCTTTTTGACCAGTTGCCAACCAAGGCTATATAATCCTGGTCTGTTCTGTTATTTACCCATAGGTGCAGGAATATTACCATTACCATATGAAATAAAATATAGCTTTTTGTAATTTGCTAAAATAGTTTCCCAGTATAGTAAGTGTATAAAAAATAACAACATAAAATTCATGGTTCAGTCTCCATGTTCAGACAAGGCACCTCAGCATGAGGTAATAGTTAGCAAATCTGGTCTAATAGACCATTACAACTGAAAAGTGAGTTTGTATCTCAACAGGTGCCCCAAACAAAATTTGACATGAAATTGCACAAGAGTTGATATATCATAAAATCAACCGACCAAGTAGTGTGGAGCAATAGTTAGCATGGCTAGTTTGGTTTATGATTCCTACTGAGTAGTGAGTTTGATCCTCACTGGGTGTCCCATGCAAAAATCTGACATTAAATAACCAAAAAAAGGACTGACAGATCATAAAATCAACCAACCAATAATTAATGTGAAGTAATGTTTAACAAGCCAAGTTTGGTCAACCATTACTACTGAGTAGTGAGTTTGAGACTCACTGGGTGCCCCATACAAAACTTCAACATTAAATAGCACAACAATAGTGAATATGTCATACAATCAATCTACCAACAGACATAAAAGGTTTATATATCATATTTCACAGAGAGGTGAGTATCTCTAAATGGAAAATGTGGGTTCATCAGGATATTTCATATCTAGCAACATGTCATAGTAATTCAGTGATATTAGATGACTTACATTGATTTTGTCAGTTATTAATAGAATCATCATTAGAAAAGAGGTTTCCATTTTCACATTTCATTGTGAAATGCACTTAAGTAAAGACTGTCAATCATAGTCATCATTATTTATGACTTCAGATGAGTGTCTTAATGTAGGATAATGGCTTCCCTTGATTGTTTTCAATTCTTTTTGTTTATAACCCATTCATTTAGAAATCCTTAGTGAATTATTTATTAAATATTTCGGTTCTGATTCTGGATTGTTCATGCCTTTTTATTATACACGGTTTTTATTCAATGACCTGTCTTGTCAATCTCTCATTGTCTGCATCAACTTTCACAATCTTTGACTCTTTTACTGATGCTCTTGACATAAAAGCAATCTCTCCGTTCAATATACAAATACGCACTTTAAATAAGAAATCAGTTTTTCAACTATTCTCCGAGGCCAACAGCAAGCTAATAATGGTAAGCTATATACAATTCCTGGCAAAAATGATGTAATTAACACACTTAGATAATGTTTACTTTGTTTGTTTGTTTGTTTTTGTTTAGCAGAAAATAAACCAATAACAGATAAAATGTCTTATTAAATAACTGGACATTCTGATTTTAGAAAATACCATAAACATTGGATTATTTTCCAGGCCATGCAGAGGAAAATATTCTGGAATAACCTAATAACGGGGAGAAAAAATTATAGAATGCTCTTGTAACTTGTATTCCAAAAACATTTTTTGTAATCAATTCACCCCAAGCAAGGCAATAATTCCACTAAGACAAGGGGCTACTGGAAGTAAAAGAGAATGAAAAGAATTTTAAAAGAACTGGAAAGCGATTCCTAAACAAAGGATAAGGCTCTACCTATCAAAAGATCATGGAGGAATGTGAATCAGATGATAGGTAACCCTATCTACTCCTGTTAAATACCAGCAAAAGCCTAGATATGCAAACTGACATATTTAAAAAGGAGTTCTTGCAGACCTCAATATTGGGTTATTCCATAATATTTTCCTCTATATATTTCTTTGAAAGAAATTATACCATTAATTTAAATAATTTAATCTTGTTTGTTTAAGGTATATTTTATGAAGCCAGAATATCAGCTATTAAATAAAAAATGTTTCTTGTTTTATCTGTAATTGGTTTATTTACTACTAAATAAAAAACCTAAGTAAACATCCACTAAGTATGTTAATGCTAAAACTTTAACCAGGAGCTGTATATGGTCCGATCTGTAAGTTCATTGCATTATGTGTAGTCATTAATTCTCACTGTACAGTGTACAATCATTATTATTAATATTTTCCACTAAATTAAGTGTATTAACAAGGAAGGAGATTATGTTTAAAAATAATAATAATAATTTTTTTTTTCATTATTAAGCAATGGACTTATTGCTGTGTCTACATTTCAATTGGCATTTTTTTGAAACAGGCTTCTTGGTACTCTCCTGAACATGACAATATTGTTATTTATTCTCCTTATCACCACTTCATGCAACCTCTTCTCTCATTAATATTGTACAACATTCATCATAACTATTTTAACAGTAATCTTCTACCCTGAGTGGCTCACAAGCTTTGTACTGGATGAATTATAACATAAAAAAGATCTATGTAGATAATCACTGCCTGGCGCCTAAGAAAACCCCAAAAGGGTAAGTGCTGTGGAGGCTTCAGCATTTTTGTCCCTAGCTCATCTATAAATCACCCACATTAAACTTGGCCCTATGCCAAACTCTGAGTGCATGTATGGATAAATATCTACTTTTACATTTAAGCAGATTATTCTGCAATGAATGCATACTGATAAACTCATATAGTTTCCCCCAATTCTGCAAAAGCAAATGTGGCCTTTTTCCAATTTAGATTCCAGTTAAAATACAGGATAAAAGAGCTTTGATAAAACATTTTCATGGGAATATTTCTTCTAATCAATATAATTTAAGAACATATATTCATGAACATTTCTTGTTCAATGGTACTACATTTTTCTAAAAGTTTTAACAACTAATAGTGTGTACAAACTGAACCAAAGTTTTAACTTATTTTAATCATTAAATTGCTTTTAAAATAGTGGAAGTATTTTGTATGTTAAATAATAAAACTTAATTTTCCCCCCAAAATTGAATAAAAATTTATTGTACTAAGCTATGCACATTATTAAAACCAACTATACTTTCTACCCACCTTACCTGTTTGCACTTCTCCCCAAAATTTGGTTTTGATTAGTCAATGTATGGCTATTTTAGAGGGTTTGATGAATAGACAAGCATAATTTTATACATAGATATATAGATAAATTATTACAGGTTCAGTTATATGGTTTCAAGTTAAAGAAAAATTAAAGTATGTTAAATCATTTTATGGCATGTAGAACTGATCTGAATTTAGATTTAATTATTACTAAAGTATTATGGCATTAGGCTATTGTGTTAGCATAAATATTAAACTCTCAGAAAATTCAACTTTGTGTATAAAACCATAGATGGATTTACTGAGTGATTTTTAGATTTGGATTTGTGGATTTTATGGCATATCAACCCTTGTTGGGTTATTTGATACTGAAATCTGTTTTTTATGCATCAGTCCAAGGTGAAAATTGGTTGTTTTTATACTTGAATATGTAGGTAAGTATTAGTTAGGTTTATACTTGAGTATTATAGAAAAACATTGGGTTGAGATTTTAGTCAATGACATAGAATGGAAAATGAAATACCCATCTACCACCCATTCTACATCATTCATATTAATTGCTACAAGCATGTTGTGGTTTGTTTAATGATCAAAAGCAAATGCTTTTAACACAACAGTGAAAATATGAATTGCAGTGTCATAAAATTCGCAGCAACTGAAATGTCTACACAAAAAACAATACCCTGTCCAGTGGCAAATGCTGCTGGTGGTGCCAGAGGTGGCAGTACACCTAAGTCAATGAAACTGTGTTGCCTCCCCTAATTGACAGCTGATGAGGGGAGGTTATCACACATTTTATTTTACATGTTTTATGTAGAAAAAAAAAAAGCTAAACTTTAATTGGATTTATACTTGAGTCTACAGGTAAACATTAATTGGGTTTAGAATTGAGTTGATAGGTAAACATTAATTTGGTGTATACTTGAGTCTATAAATGCACATTGGTTGTGTTTGTACTCAAGTCCATGGGCACAAGAATCCATCAGGTAAGTGGTTTCTTTTGGGGTGGTCTATCTCTCTGCATGGATAGTAGTCAACATATTCTAAGCTTTGCCAACAGAGCAAGCCATTTTGGGAGAAAAATGTGAGTGTTATATGCCATTAAATATCATCATCATCAGTAGTAACAGTAGCAGCAACCATTGCAAGTTGACTGCTTAATAAAAGCCTTTTGCAAATCCTTGCACTATTCTCTGCCCTGTCTTACCAGTAATTGGTACTATTAAATATGAAAACATATAACAACAATGCAACATTATGAAATGAATTTCATTTTTTCTCCAGATGTTAAAAATTAGAATATAAAATCAAAACTGTGTATAATGATGACTTATTAACTATTTAATAAATAAAGGTAAATGCATTTTTTAATAAGAATGATTGAATCCTTTTCTATGGCTTATCAACCCTTTGCAGGTTATTTACAGTCAGAAAATATTTGTAGAGTGTAAGAATTTTTTTTGAGATAATAATTGTTTAGTGATACAAGTCTTACTAATTAATCCATAGCTGGGAGGAGAATAGATGGATTCATACCTTTCCCCAAGAGTATTTGCACATAAGTGAATATAACAAACCCAACAAGGATTGGAACTCAGCTCAAAAATTACAAGCCATTATCCATTACACCACCTGCACATCCAAACTTGCAGCACCTGGTATTCCTAATTGATGACCCCTTTAGGTAATGTCCAGACTCAACATCACTTAGCTTTGGTGATCTTACAGGAACCAGTGTTTCAATGTGATATGGCTGTAAGACTGTTTTTCAAAAAGTACTTTTGCAAATTGTTGTATGAATAACTGGAAATGAATTTGATTTATTTCAAGCATAACAGAAGACTTTATGATAATTTAAACATGATTATTATACACCCACTTCTCCATTCCTGTCTTTATTTAAGTGCCATACAAAATACATTCTAGATAGAGTGTCAAATTTACCTGGAAAAGAGCTACTCTAAGAATTTATAACTCACAACTCCATTGTTTAAGGTGGACATCATCTTTTGCTCTGTTTAGAAAATAGTTAAAGAGAAGATCAAATGCAGATTTATAGTGAGTTCCACATTACAAAGCATGGCTCAAATGAATGTTACGATCCAGTGCTCAACAGAAATATATGAAACAATACAACACAATGGCTCAACCAAAGTCTGAGGAGCTGTCCATGACAACAGCATGTTCAGCTTAGAAATAGTCAGCCTAAGTATTGAAAGACCATATACAGACTGCCTGTAAGTAAATGTAGAAGTATTTCACAGCTGGCTGAGTCATTAATAAGGAAAGCCGAAAAGCAACACAAAAACTTGCTGTTACAATAACATACACCAATGCTTCTATTCCCATCTTTTCTCATTTCATATTCTGAACCTTTAGAGCCTGTGAGTCCTTGTTGAATAATTGTGTTAAATGGAGTCAGGTGGAAGTGAGTCTGGAGAAAATTTATTTGGATGCATTTAAGGAGAATTCAATGGGAAAGAAGAGGCATAAAATGGTATCATTATGGGAGGAAGTGTAAATGCGAATTCTCTGGTGGGATAGTCATGACTGTTGATGGGTAGGAGATACAAAGCTAGGAGATCTGAGATTAGATGGGTCGAGTCGGTGTATTAAGAAAGAAGTCTTAGATTAGGAAACTTTCCTAATACAATAAAGATAAAAATTAACTGGGCTTATACTTGAGTCTATAGGTAAATATTAATTGGGCTTATACTTGAGTCTATAGGTAAATATTAATTGGGCTTATACTTGAGTCTATAGGTGGATATTAATTGGGCTTATACTTGAGTCTATAGGTGGATATTAATTGGGTTTATACTTGAGTGTATAGGTGAATATTAATTGGGTTTATACTTGAGTCTATAGGTGAATATTAAATGGGTTTATAGTTGAGTCTATAGGTGAATACTAATTGCGTTTATACTTGAGTCTATAGGGAAATATTAATTGTGCTTATACTTGAGTTTATAGGTGAAAAGTAATTGGGCTTATACTTGAGTCTGTTGGCTGGATTTGTACTCAAGTTCATAAGTAAATCAACCACAGTATCCACCAGGTAAGTGGCTCCTTTTTGTGTGGTCTATCTCTCTGCTAGAATAGTAGTCAGCATATTCTAAGCATGATCAACAGAAAAAGCCATTTTAGGGGAAAAGTGCTGAGTGACATAGGTAAATGGTTTTATCTGGCTGGCCATTATATTAAACATAACAAATGAAAATTAATAGAGCTATGTATTTTTATTTTGTGCTCCTTTATAAGAAATGAGGAAGTCTTGCAAGCTATTAAGAGTTTCACATAAGATGCTGCATAAATATATATGGATTTTTGTTAAACAAAAATTGTTTCTAGCTTTTTCTATATTATTAGCTTTATTTTCTTGCATCGTTTTTCTAATAAATTATTTAATGATTTTAAAGTGGCGATTTGCTAAAGACTAATTTCTCTAATAACTGATCCCTGAAGTATATTTCAAATGAATAAAGACAGAGTTTAATAAATGAATTGGAGTTGAAGGGGATGCAACTGTTATAATTGCATATAGTTTGCAGTCCATTATAAAAAATGGGTCAGGTTTTTTAAAAAAAATGAAATGTCATTTCTAATGAATGTAAATATCAAGGAGAGAATAATTATTCTGAGAAAATAACAAAATATCTTAATTTCTTCTTTAAAGATCCCATGCTTCACAGATGTCATGAGGAAATAAAGTTTTCTTAGTTTAATTATTTAATCAAAAAACATTTAGATGAGGATCAAATGAGAATCATTTCCTTCCTTTTGAACTGCTAAGCTCATCAGTCTTTATATTGTATAATTGTAATTAATTTTCAGTGAAAAATGTTGGAAAGCAAGCACTACAAATGCAGAAGGATGTGTATCTATGTTTCTAAGATGAGCATTTGGTAAGGTACAACATAAAGATATATTTGAAATACTAGGAACACTTGATGTATTTCAGAAACATAAGAATAAACCATAATATTTACGGAAAACAAGCCACAATGGATAGAAAATAAATGGAGGAAGTACATAAAGATAGAAATAGACATAGGACAAGGATACATCTTATCATTGGATTTATTTAACTTATACAGTATGGCAGATATATTAAGCAACCACTGCATAGGAGAGAAGAGAGCTTCAAATAAACACACTAGAATATAGTCCATATTCTGAGAAGACAATGCTGCTACACACACAAACAATGGCTGATAGTAAATGATGAAATCCAGAGTTGAATAAAATGTAATGTTATGTATGAGAGATTTATTCAGCACAATGTAGCAATATCAGTGTTTGTAAGAGAAAAAAAAAAAACAAAAAAAAAACATTTGACTTAATTTGTATGCTCCACTTTTTCGAAAGCAATTTAATAAGGTAAGTATACTTGAATGAATACTAACTTGTCAGATGAAGGATGCTATAAACTGGATCCACTCTAAACTAATGCTTCAGTATGTATCTGATTTGTAATGCTCAATACTTTATAAGAGACATGAAGAGATTGTGATATGCCTGAAGCAAAACAGATTATTCCAGCAGCTTCAAGCATAAACAGAAGAGGACCTGAACAAAAGAACAGCACAACAATAAGCCCACGAGAAACATGATTTCTTTTCCAGGTTTATGACTGAGACCAGTAAATCTGTCATTTACACTGGCCATGAATCTTTAATTAGACATGTTACTTAACCTGTCATCAGATTTTATTTTATACTCCCTATTTCTTTTTATACTCACTATTCATGAAGTCACTTTTCTGTCAATAATGTGCATAATATAATCGAATTAGTCAATTTCAAGAAGTTTACTCCAAAACTTTCAGAAACTAAGTTCTTTTCTGTTTCATTCTCATTTTCTAGCTTTAACAAAAAAGTGATGCAGCTCTAATTTAGACGCAGAAAGAAAACTGCTCAAACTTCAAGACAAGGTAATAAAGGAGACTGGAAATAAAAAATTAGCCAGAAGATAAAATGTATGGTTATTAGCAAGATGAAAATTCCAAGATGTGGACTACAAATTTGAGATGTCAAAATCAAGAAAATATAGAAATGTATCTCAAAATGTGACACAGAAATCAAGTGTATTGGAAAAAGCTAAACAAATTATTAAAAACAAATAAAAGAGTGCTTAACTGCTATGTAATATCATTCCTCCTGAATAGCAGTGAATGTTGGATAATTTCCTGAGAGATGAAGAAGAAACTTGAAACAACAAAGATGCGGTTTTATAGAACGATAGAACGTATTAACAATATTTTTTTAAAGGAAAATGGAAACAAAAATGATACTAGAATCAGAAAGGAACATTTAAAATTTCTAGTTACACATAATGAGGAAAAGAGGCTTGGAGAATTTGACACCCATGAGACATAGTGAATGCAATAGGGTCAGAAGGAAACAGCAAGTAACTTATGTAAATGGATGGCAGATAGTAAAGAGACAAACATTACTTAGCACTACAAATGATAGGAAGTTGTGGAGAGCTTTGATTAAAGAGACATGGCATATAAAAGATGAATCTAAAGAGTGAACAAGGCAGCTATGTTTCTAAAATAGCAACATCACCAACCATAGTTTAAAATTTAACTGTTAGTCACGTTTTCAATTAAACGACATACAGAATATTGTCCAAATTTTGTTGAAAGTCTTTGAAGTTATTTCATGAACGTTGCATTTTTATTCTATGCGTCATGTTCCTTCAGGACATTGGTAATCATGGCTCTCCACAATTTCCTGTAGCTTTGAATAATTTTGTCTTTTCCTTATCCCTCCTAAACCTTGTCCATCTGTCCAATTACGCAAGCATGCTAAGGACGTTATTTGTTTTCCTCTGTTTCTTTTGCTTTCAATCTGTCCTGTAAGTATCAAATTTTCCAAGTCCTTTTTCCCTCATTATGTGCTCTAGAAATTTTAGCTGTCCATTAAGCATAGTTTTCAGTATAAGACACAGGTTGAATAAGAATAAAGTTGAGTAAGAATAGAGTAGTATAATAATCAGCAGCAGAGGTAAGTAGTCAGTAAGTAAAATGTAGACAGTTGCAGCACATTTGATAAATCTTCTTGATGTATAGGTGCAGATATAACAGATTGAACATTTATATCTGTTATCTAGATCCCAAGAAATTCCATGGTGTATCTTTATAAATTAAGTCACAATGTAATTTGCATACTTTAATAATACAAAAAAAAAATCATATTAATTTATATGTTCCCAATAAAAAAAATCAACTTATTGTTATATGAGAAGAACTTTACAGAAGATGTGAATTGTGAAAAATATTTCCTTCTTTCACTGAGCCATTCTTCATTCTTTTATATGACATATACTGTTAGAATATTGGTAATCATGGCTCTCTAATTTCCTGTCTTTTGTAGCTCTTAATAAATTTTATCTTTTTGTTATTTCTCCTTACCTTATTCTACCATTCATTTACTCAAGCTCATTAGGTTAGGTGTTGTTTTCTTCGATCCCTTTTGCTTTCAATCTGTCTTGTGAGTATCAAATTTTTCAAGCCCTCTTTCCACATTATGTGCTTTATAAATTTCAATTCTAAATATAAGTGGTTTTTTTGTTTCCATTTTCTCTAAGACTTTGTTGTTGCTCACATGTTCGGTGCATGCTATTCCGTTAATTAGGATTCTCTTGCCATTTTTATTTATTCATTCTACCCCCCCCCCCCATCATTTTCTTTCCTATATTTTCAATTTATAATTTTCTCTCTCCATTTTGTACTTCCACTTCTTACCCCACATGTCTTAATTCTCTCTTCTTTTTCTCCCACATTTTGTTTCAATCACACTTTTCCTTATATCTGGTACATTTTTTCTTGCATTATATCAATTCTTTCCAAAACACATTTCCAATTTCAATTTTTCTTTCAGTGAAATGCAGACATTTCAGCTGCAAATATGTCTTTAATGCAGCCATCTATTCTAGCATCAGATAATTTCAGTTTTCTTCTTTTAGTTTTTGGTTTTAAAAACAGATTTTCTAAAATAGGATTAAATAATTTGCAGAGAAACAGAAAAATATTTCCAAAATATTATAACTCATATCAAAAAGAGAAAAAGAGTTAAGAGTGCTTGTCTCAAGAAGTAAAATTTAAAAGGGGACAGTCAAAAAAGTTATGCTAAAAGCATTTTATAAAGGCATGAACCCAAAAATATTAATGGAGTGATTAGATAGGTAAATAGATGATATTTACAATTACAGGAAGATGGTGAGGATACCATGGACCGAACATTAGGTTTTAGAGTAAA
>CAHIKZ030000990.1:865000-890000 GCA_903632075.3 Acanthosepion pharaonis | reverse complement strand
TTTCAGGACAACAGAAGAAAGAAGCCTACAATACATGTAATGAACAATGAAACTAAATTTTGAAATAAGAATTGCAGTTGACAAGATAAACAGAAACAAAGAAGCAAGACCAGGAAAGATGACTTTGAAAGTGATACTGTTATTGAAGTGATGAACAAAATATACAACAGTGGTGAAATAATGGAAGATCTAAGAAGATCTTTTCATAAGTCTGTCAAATAAACTATGCTTTAATAATCATGGACATCATTGAAACTCAGCTTGATGAAATCTAAAACAAAACTAATAATTGGAAATCTTATGAATGGAATTCATTGTAGAATCAGGCAAGAAATAGTGAAGAACAATGTGATTAAAAACACTATAACAAACAATGTTATTTTCCTGATCAAAATGAGGGATAGAAATATAGAAAGACTTCTGTTTGCTTTATAGGATATATGCATTGATCTACATGGAAAGAATATGGAAATCATGTACAATCAGTTTTGGAAACAAATGACTTGTATGTAAATAGAGAATGAATAAAATGCATACATCAAAATAGACACAGGAGTGTAACAAGTATATGCTTACTCACTACTGCAGTGATATGATTCGAAGAGAATTGTTAAAAACGGTTTTGAATGAGTGAAGCCTGTGGTACTTGGTGAAGAAAACCCTTGTTTGAACCATGTGGATTTGCACTATAGAATCACAAATAAAGAACTGAACCAGATAACAGAAGTCACATCACTCAAGGACTTTCAACAACAGCAACAGCTAAAATAGATATCACATGTAACTCAGAGAGAAAATGATATAATTAAATGCTGACATTCCACACCTCTTTAAATAAAAGGTGAGGAGAGAAACCCCTATCAATACTGAAAAGAACAATAACAGCAACTGGATTTGAGAAACTCATTTTCCTGAAAAATTGTTTTAAGAGAAAGATTTTTAAATATTTCAACTCTCAGCAACACTGGTCAAAGAAGGACAAATATTTCTTTATAAGGTAATGGCTAATATTACCATTATTTTGAACAACAGCCTAGTGGATTAAAGTATTGGTTTAACCCCTTGACTGAGTAGTGCATAATCAGACTGTGTGGAAACAGAGGGAGCTATAAGTGAACAGTACTAAGGGGAACATGTCAAGATATCCCTAGACATGGACAATGTAATGAGAACAATCTACTTATGGATATTAAATAAAAAGTTACTAGGATTTAAGAAATCACAGTGGCTGAAACCAAATGACTCATGTTAGAAATTCACACAGAAAGAATTAGAAGATTTAGCAGCATTTATTATCTGTAGACACAACACTAACATAATGGTAATTGACTTGAGTGTAAAGCAAATCAGTATCTAGCATTTGATTCAAATGTAAACTGGATATATGTTGGCTCTCTGTGCCGCACCAGGAAATTCTTCTTCCCGTAATCAATACTTCAAATATACAAATCAACCATTCGCCCTTGCATGGAGTATTGCTGCCATATATGGTCTGGTGCACCTTCTGTTTACCTTGGAGTTCTTGACAAGATCCAGAGGCGGATATGTAATATAATTGGCCCTGATCTGGCATCTCATGTACAGTTGCTCTCTCACAGACGCACTGTCGTCTCTCTCTGTCTTTTTTACAAATACTTTCATGGTAATTGCTCCAATGAGCTGCTTTCACTGGTTCCCAGACTTTATGAATTCAAGCACCCTATGAGGCTGGCATCCCGCTCTCACCCTTTCACTGTAGAAACTTTTAAATGTAGCCATCTCTTCTACTCCAATATCTTCATACCTTGCACCTCTCACCTGTGGAACATCTTTCCCTATTACTGTTTCCCTGAGAGCTATAATCTCCAACTATTCAAATGTAATGTCAATCGACATCTCCAGTTACCTTGATCTATCCACTATCCTTCTCCTCATCCTTTCTTCTATCACTCCTATCTGCTCTCGCTCCAAATCTTCTGCAACTCCCTGCATCCTAGTGGCTTCCCGCCTTGCTCGGGGCGTAATGTTTAAAAAAAAAAAAAATGTCTCCTTGTCCATTAATTTTTAATGTTTTTTGTCCTATAAGATTTATAATCAATATTAAATAATTCAGGAAGGGTTGATAAATTAACTAACCTAACCTAAACAGAAATGAAAAAAAAATAGGCTGGAAGCAACCAACAAGTTGCCCTGGGGTAGAAATGACTGGAGATATTTGCACCAGAGTGGTATCAGGAATTTTGAAATACGTCATATTGACCAGCTAAGAGACGAAAGACAATGAATACTAATGTTTGTTAAGAATACAAGAGACAGAACATGTGGTAAATGATGAAATTTTAAGGAGAAAAAAAAGTATAAATAAACAGTTGTATTCAGAATGGGACAGCTGTAATTTGGGAGATTCTTAATGAGGAAAGAATTAGAGAAGGCAAGGAAAGATTGAGTGAATGGATGGAGAAACAAGTATCACAAAGAGAAGAACAGGTAATAAAGGAGCAACTATATAATGTAAATAATAATGTATAGCCAGATTGAGAGTGGATAAAGGATTGTTGGATGGCCATTGCTCAGGTATAAAGACAAGCTAAAGAGTAACTCCTCAGCTGTCAATATGCTTTATACTAACTTTGAGCAAGTTGCCCTGTATAGAAATAATTGGAGAAATTTTTGTGCCAGAGTGATATCAGAAATTTTGAAATCTATTGTATTGACTGGCTAAGAGACAAAAGACAATAGTGAAAAGGATCAGCAAATATTGCTGTTGCTATGATCCTCATTGTTGTGCACAATATGTGGACTTGTATGCAGGTCACTAGTGGGACTGATGTGTTACATACAACACAATTATAAAAACTGAATGAGGTTGTCTGATTCTCATACATCAAAATGGATGGGAGAGTCCATCATCATTATATATATATATATATACACAAAAAAATCACAAACTTATTTTGCCAGCTAGAAATGGTTAAAAAATCTTATATATATATATATATATATATGATAAAAATATAGATTTAAGGTATACTATATTCTTGTGTAAGAATGCTCAATATTAGGAGTGGGGCTGTATTTATATAAGAATGGACACTCATATGTACACACCATTATGGTTGAATGCAATCTGATGGCTATCAGATTGCATTCAATGAAGCATGAAACAGAATGTCATCACTTGGTGTTGGCCTTAGTATCCACTCTTTTTATATATATATATATATATATATATATATATAATGAAAAGTTTGGTAATCTGTATGGACAATCCCAAGGAAGATGTAATCCAGAGAGCTCAATGTCAAATCAGAGCAATTATAATTTAAATAGAAAACAGACAACCTTAAGGGCCCATTGTTTATATTTTATTTTCCCAGGTATATGGTTTTTACCTGGTTCATTAAAATTAGAATTCATTTAAATTATATCTTTACTTTTCTTTTTCTCTTTATCTCGTTTCCTGTTAGATGACACGTTTTAGAAAAATAAACATTTGTTAAAATAACTACAGGAATCCCTTGATTAGTGTGGCTAATGTGTACATCATTAACTATAAAAAAAAATCAATTTTCAATTACTATGGTAAAAATGAAGAATATCTTACCACACTAATAGATTAGTATGTATGCACTAATCAAACTATGGAGTATAAAAATTTTACTGCACTAATTGAAAATGTATTAATCTAGGGATGCCTGTATGATGATACAAAACTAGGCTAAAGTGCTGATAAATTAAATATTTGGAAGTAACACTTAATGGTTGATGTTTATTTTAGTAAAATGTACTGGAAGGCGAGAAATCATTTGTTGAATCATATTGACTCAGTTCAGCTGAAAATAACTGTTTGAATTTGGCCTATTAATTGGGACTTAAACCAGAAGATTATTTACAAATGAAGTGTATCTTTTTTTTTTCAAGTGGATGCATGTCTGAGTGGTTAGAACATTCAGATTTTAACCATGAGACTCTTGTGTTTGAATCACACCATGGTTGATTTGCCAGGGAGGTGACACTATTGAAAAGTCTCTGAAAAGCATATACAGTGTAACCCGGATATAAGAGAGTTGTTGGGACCGGAGAAGAAGTCTCTTATATCCGGGTTTCTCTTATATCCGGGTTTGGTCTATTTTATATACATTAACACAGGCTCTAATTTGGGACCAGAGAAAATCTCTCTTATATCCGGGTTTCTCATATCCGGGTTACACTGTAATAGTCTTGTGAGAGAAACAGTAAACAAAACTGCTCAGGAGCTATTGATGCTTGTACTAGCATGAAATTACAAATCATCATGACTGATGGCTTCAAAAGATGATCACATCAGATCATTTGCTCTCTTCCAGAAATTGTAACTAAAGTCTGCTCATCATATTTATAGTATAAACAAATGTTCCTGAAAAGGAAACTACAACATGGATTGGCTAGTCATCCTAGGAAACTCCATAGTCTTCCAAGACTGATGGATACCTACAATTGTTTTTTCTCAAGAAAGTAAGCTAAAGGTGACAATTTATCAGTAGTAACAACATTATCATAAAGAATTAAAAAACTTACCAACTATTCTGAAGTTTGCATGCAGCGTACTGATATTGAGTGTGAACTCAGACAGGTTGGGGTGCTCAGTAAAACTCCGTACTCGACCTAAAAGACAAATATCATTGATTAATTAAATTTGTACAAAACAGATTCTAACTGAAAAAAGAAACACTGACTGAGAATTCCATTATGGCTACTATAGCAAAGCAAAAAATAAAGTGCTGTAACTAATTTAGTGCTTGTAAAAAAAAAAAAATGTCAAGGTGTTGAAAAGTTCACAGCCTGACCCACTTACAAGAATCTAACCAAATCATCATATATATATATATATATATATATATATATATATATATATATATTTTTGTAGGACTTCATTGTTGGGCTGAGCATGTTTAAGTATCCTCTTATAAACATATTTAAATTATTCAATCAACTACACACAAAAATTTACTTTATTTACAAAAACAATACAAAACCTGGAGAGGAATGGGCTTTGTCAGACTCTCTTGTCCTAAACACACTTCTTCTGCTATTGCTGCATGACATATAGTGCCCCAGTGATCATGATGTGTTATAAGGATTGTGATAAAAAATGCCAGGGCATTATAAAGCAGTTAAGCTAAAAAAGTGAATAGGCAAGATGCAAAAGTATTAAATATTATTTGTGATTTAGCGAACTTCCTTGTAGGATTTTAGAAGGTGTGGAAAAGTACTCTTTCTGACAAAGAAGAAGTTTAAAAAAAAAATTTTGGTGTTTCTTTTGGATGTGTGATAAAGTGGTCTGTCACGGATTCACCAGGCAAATGAAAGCACACTCACTGGAAGAAATAGCATGGGCTTATATTGAGCTTCATGACAGAACCCATAACAAAAACAGGTGAGATTGGCCAATACAAAAACAACGAAGCATTAGTTTCTATTACCTGGTGTTTGTGAGTTCAATTTCTGTGCTGGACAATACATAAGTATATAGAAAAATAAGGTAGGTCAGGTCAATAATTATTCAGTATCTCTAAATATGCACACATGTTTATAAAAACATATCTATATCCATCTTTTTCTTTTTGGTGACATAGATGCTTGTTTTTCCCCCCTTGTCACAGCGTAGTTTAACAACACCAATTTGCATTATATGCCAAAGGCAGGTATGCAGGAGTTATCAAAATTAATGTCTGAAAACAGCAAATTCTGGTTTTCTAGGAGCAGGTAAATGCTCTATATTGCAAAATCCTGTTTTATATATATATATATATATATATATATATATATATATATATATATATATATATGTATTGGGAAAATGGATTAAATCTGACATCTTTTTAATTTACTTGTTTAAATGTTATTTTTGAGTAGATACTCATATTTGAGTAGATGTTATGTTTTTATTTATTAAACGGTATATTTAGTTATTTACATCTACTGACTTGAATATTCGAGAAATCTTATTATAAAAATATGCACCCTGCACATATTTTTTAACAAGATTTCTCAAATATATACAGGGAAAGGTATGAATCCTCTTCTTCTCCCTCCAACTATGGGTAAATAGCAGGACAGACTGGGTTCTATAGCCTTGTATGGCAATTGGTCTAGGAGAAGGAAAACTCTGAATTCAAAACCTGCGGAGGGTCGTTTGGGGACCCTGTGGCACGTAGTGCACCAGGTCTCTGTAATCGGCCCTTCAAAAAGTGTGGATGGTCCTGCATGAAACCTTCACCACTATAATCAAATCTCATGTGCTATACATGCAGGTTGGGGACCGCTTGTGAATTCCAAATTCCCATGAAACTCCAATATTGGAGCTGGCTCAGCCCACCTCGGGTGAATACTGTTACAAGAAGAGAAGAGAAATATATACAGTGCATATACTCAAATATCCATTAAAAATAATGTTTAAAAGAATAAATTAAAAATATGTTGGACTTAATCCATTTTCCTAAAAAACAGTCTTTGTTTACACTAGGATATGAAACAGAGCAGATATGTATATTTTGAGAATTGGGAAGGATATGTGTTCAAAAGCACTATTTGGGCTTTGATCAAAAGGTCTTACGTGGCCGAGAGAACAAGACACTTTTATATTTGTTGTTATTCCTTCACAATGACCTTTGATTGAATATTGTTTTCCATTTTCATATGTATTTCTGTCAATAACCCACTGCAAGTTTTCTACTGGATTAATATCTGAAGAAGCTAGTGTTTATTCTAATAATTTATTGTCTTGAACCTTTGAAACCTATTTTTTTAGCAAGGTGGGTAGTTAACTTTGTTGAATGTGAAGAAGCACTGTCTTGCCTGAATGTACACTTGTAACATTCAAAAAGCTTCATCTCTAAGAATTTACAATAATTCTCTGCACCTACGTTGACACAATCACCAAATTTAAAGTGATGTTTTGGATTGGTGCATAATTATCAAGCGTTTTTAAACAATATTTATTATGAAAAAAGAAACATAACAATTCAACAATAACATTTTTAAATGATTATTCCGGAGCATATGATTATCGACACACATTTTTATAACCTGAAAATAAAATATTTTTATTAAAAGAAATAGCAATTTTTATGAACAAAAAACACCTACAAAAACACTTGATAATTATGCACCAACTCAATAATTTTATTGTTTACAATACTAGCCCAAATATTTATTCCAGCTTTCACCGGTTGCCTTATAAGTCAAATTAACTATTTCCATGAGGACCCAATCTCTTGTCCAGCCATCATTTCTGACAAATGTAGTTATGCATACATCACTAAATAACTCTTCTCATTGAGGAATCAGTTTTCATGTGTGTTTTTTTTTTGCACAAGTTAATTATTCCTCTTTGTGATTTTTACTTAAAGGCTGGTAGTTTTAGTTGGTCTTGTGTCTTTAGGCTGTTGTTATTGGGTTCAGTGTCAACATCTGAAGTTGTAAAAAATGTCATGTTGCAAGCAAAAATTAAGTGTTGAATTGATTGAGAAAATAAAAAAAACAAAAGTGTGAAATGAAACAATATAAAATGTTTATTGTAGGAAAAAAATTTTCATGTAGAGAAAGTTTTGAGGATAATTCCTGAAAGAAAATGCGAACTCAATGAATATTCTTTAGAGTCTGAGTAAAGAATGTATTGATACAATTATAATTGAATAATTCATCTCTAACTGCATGTGTGGAAGTTGACTACTGAAGTTGTAGAACAACGGAATACAATATGGCGTTACCGATAACAGGTTTAAGTTGCTTGGAGGAACCAGAATTTCTCAAGACTAGGATCCGGTGTTTTTCAACCTAGGCTATGGCTAAAAAATTGGAAGACAACCAGGCAAGATGGGAAGAAAATGAAATAACTGTTAAATGCAAATATTTCTTCTAAAAACATATTATATGAGGGAATTCACATAGTATATTTATCATATAAATATAACTATATTTATTAAAATTTTACCAACTCTAATTGAGCAATACTAATTTCCTTGTGAAAATATTCACTTGCATAATAAGAAATATTCATTTGCTTAATAAAAAATATTCACTTGCATAATAAAATCTGACATAGTGAAGATATACTTACGTAAGAGGGCACTTGAAGGAATGCTGACGGTGAGAACATTAGATCCACTCATAGAACAATAGGCACACAATGCTGCAGTTGCCATGGCCACAATGGACAGTGCCACCATCACAGAAGTAGGCGGAAGTAATCTCCCAGGTCTTCGATTGCCTCCACTTCGCCGTTCGCCAGACCCAGGATGAGACCCCGTCTCACCCCTGCTTTCTGCTGTCATGGTTACGACATTCTGTCTACTCCATGCTGGGTCCCTTCTGTTCAGGCTCTTCCCAATATTGTAGGTGTCGTCGGAAATTTGCGTTGGAATCACATAGGGACCATCTACTTCTTCATTGTCTTCATCCTACAAAAAAAAAAGATGTTTTAATTAAAGTTTCAGGAATGATAATTCTAATTTCTAAGGTGGATTTACCTGTGGTAAATATTTTTTAAGAACTAAAATCTAGAATTACAAAAACAAAAATAAAATGAATATTCAATACAATCAGAAAAGTTTTAGAAAGTCAGGCAAAATGTTTAAAATAATATGTATAAGTAGTACGAGATATTTGAGTAAACACATTGAATAGATCATAAATGAAGAGTTATCTAACATAATTTTATGTGAAAAGCACACAATTTTGAAACTTTTGCTTCTCTTTTAGATGTATTGAAAGGATTAACATGATAGCTTCTAGTTTGGTAAAAAAATCTAAAGAAACCTTAACCTGATAAACAGATTATCTATCAGAAACCTTAACCTGATAAACAGAATGTCCTTTTTATTTCTAAGATAATCAGCTTCTTTTTTATGTGCTGTATCCCTTCAGCATGTAGATGATCATGGCTCCCAACAAGTTCCTATATTTCTAGCTTTTAGCAATGCTTGTTCTTTTTTATTATCTCTTTCACTTCCTTGTTCTTTCATCCGATTTAAAGGTATGCTGTGCTCATGCTTGCCAGCCACAGGAATTTGGAGATAGTCAGCTTTTTGGGAGTGGCTGAGTCCTTCATCAGTAATGAGCTTGAGGCCTCTGGTAAAAACATCTCATCTGTGACCAAGAGAAACAGACATTCTCAGTAATCAGACATTATAAGGCTGACTGAGTTTGTTCAACAGGTCTAGGATAGGATGTCCTTAGGAAGTCAATGAGAGCTCTCGACATGCAGCTTAAGGTGGCAGAATCCACTATCAGAGTTGTTATGTGGTACACTATTGGAGGAAGGATACAATACCAGTCATATAAAAGAAGATCAGATCAGAATGTATTCTGAAGAAGCTCAAACATTCTGAAGAGTACCCTATGCTCTGGTTCTTCTACAAAATCAGGTGAGCACAAGCAATGACAGAACACTACAGAGGTACGTGCACACCAAAATCATGTTATCTGGGATCATCTTGGTAGCTGTGAGCAATGAAGACAATCTCAAGTGTCCTACTTCTTCCAATGAAGTTTTAGGAACAATGCTAGCATTTAAAATGATATGATGGACACAGTGGTTAAATCATAAACCAAGATGTGGCCTAAAGTAGACATGTACATGTTCCAAAAGGTGTACACATTTTTATTTATTATAATTATTTTTAGCATATTATATATATATATATATATATATATATATATATATATATATATATATATAAGGTCTGACAATTGTGTTTAGCATGGAACAGATTGTTGCCTCTGGGTGTTGACTTCAATATCCACTTTTATATTTACATATGCTCATTCCTTCTCTCATAAATATACCATACTTTAACACAATATTTTATCATATATATATATATATATATATATATATATATATATATATATTATTATTATTATTATTATTAAATTATTCAAACATTATTTTTTACTGATACCTATATTTGAGTAAACACTCTTTAATTTAAACAGGATTTGTCTACTGGCCTGTACACTCAAGACAACTTATCCCCCAGCACAGTAATTAAAATATGTTTAGTTACTATATATATATATATATATATATACATAGATAGATATAATTAAAACAAAAGATAGTCCACATGTGCTTCTTATATGTATATTTAATAGGCCAGTTACTAAAATGTTTTTCAATACATATTTATAGTTATGAATAAAGAGGAGTACACAGAATGGCACTGGGCTATTTAATAATTCCTTTAAAAAAGCTGCAAGATAATATGTATCACACCCAAAGAAATAATCAGTTATTTCAGTATTCTTAGATTATCAATAATGAATAAATATTTCTAGCTGAAGGGATATGTGCTATTTGTTAGGGTTTTTCTAATTGTTTATTGGAAAGCTATTTTTATTATAACTTTGTAAACATAAAGTAACACATAATGTAAACAATATCAGAATTTAGTCACCAAAACCATTAGAATTAACATATAGATTTTACTGAACAAGTTTTGTAGATGTCTTTTCAAAAGGAGATTACTTAGCCCAATATAAAGTTTAAAAATGATACCCTATTGAATTTCATCATTATACAGTAAAATTATCAAAAAGTATATTCCAAGATAAATTGACTTTATAAAAGTTAATGTTTATTAAATCTTTTGTCTATTAGTCACAATATTGAACAATTTTGAGAAAATACTTTTTTAGCAGATGTTCAATGCCTGCATTAAAATACCTCATTTCTAGAAGTCTCTGTGTATTAATACCTCATTCCCAGCAGTCCTTTGTATCAATCTTGGTTAGTAATAAGTTAACCCATTACATAAATGCATTGATAAAATAAAAATATTTTTAAATCAGCCTCATCTAAAACTAGGACCCCTTAACCTGATAAACAGATTGTCCTTTTTATTTCTAAGATAATCAGCTTCTTTTTTATGTGCTGTATCCCTTCAGCACGTGGATGATCATGGCTCCCAACAAGTTCCTATATTTCTAGCTTTTAGCAATGCTTGTTCTTTTTTATTATCTCTTTCACTTCCTTGTTCTTTCATCCGATTTATACAAGCCCATTAGATAGGTTACTTGTTGTCTCCTCCTCCATCCACCTTGTCTTCAATATGTCCTGTGAGTGTCAAATTTTCCAAGCCCTCATTACGTGTGGTGGCCCCTCAGGATATGAATGTTCTTGGCTCTCCTCAACTTCCTACCCTTTGTAGCTCTAAGCAATTTTGTTCACTTACTCTCATTCCCTGTTCTGCTATTTATTTATACAAGCTAATTAGATAGGTTACTTGATTTTTCCCTCTGCCTCTCTTTTCTTCAATATGTTCCCTGAGTGTCAAATTCTCCAAGCTGTCTTTCCTCATTACACACCACAGACACTTCAAATGTTTGTTTCTAATTCTAAGTATAAATGTTCTTTATAGTCTTGAAAGTTCCTTGTTGCTTACACTCTTTGTCCATGATATAATCAACATCTGTCTGTCAGACCACATCACTATCACCTCAAGGCTTCTCTTCATCTGTGGGGAAATCGTCCAGTTTTTATTAACATATAGGAGGGTTGATGTCCTATGAGTGTTAAATTTTCCAAACTCTCATTATGTGCAGTGGCCCTTCAATATATGAATGTTCTTGGCTCTCCTCAAATTCCTATGCTTTGTAGCTCTAAGCAATTTTTGTTCACTTACTATCCTACACATTACCTATTCTGCTATTTATTTATACAAGATAATTAGGTAGGTTACTTGATTTTTTTTAATAGTCCAGCTTTCATATATAGGAGGGATGATATTGCTCAGCATTTTTTTTCTTTATTTCTAACAAAATTTTCCAGTTTCTTAGTACTTTGTTTAGTTTTCAACTTTGCCTTTGAATTTTGTATCCTCTGTTAAAACAGTTTCCAGATATTTAAACTTCTAGATGGGTGACTGCTTATGAATATCAGGTTCTGTAAGTTTGGTTATGCAGGTGGTGCAGTAGATAATGGCTCAGAATTGTTAATCAAAGAGCCGAGTTCCAGTTCAGTTTGTTATATTCACTTACGTACAAATACATTTAGGAAAAGTATGAATCCACCTCTTCTCTCCCAGCTATTAGTTAATTAGTAAGACTTGTATCACTAAATCATTATTATCTCAAAAAAATTCTAATAATCTAAAAATATTTTCTGGCTTTAAATAACTTGCACAGTGTTGATAAGCCAAAGAAAATGAATCAATCAAAATTTGAACAACAAAAGAAAACTCACATTTAAGAAATATCCTTGCTTTTAAAAAAGATACCACTATATTAAAAATATATTAAAAAATAAAAAAGCAAGTATTTTGTGATAACAGTCATTTTTTTCAGTTAAATGTGATGTAGATGACATGTTACATTCTATATTTGTATATATTGACACAGAAAATGGCTTCAGTTTAAAGATACACTAAAATATACTAAGCAAGACTTCCTTTGCAAAAGAACTTTGATTTTGGACTAAAATGAAAAGGAATTTTTTAAAAAAGCAAAGATGCAGATGCTACCAAAAATTAACTCACAGAAATATTTACATCATCACGTTTGCAATGCACTTCTTGGTATTCCTCAGTGAAAAAAAAAGATTCTTATTAGATGTATTTATTTAAGTTTTAACAAATGAGTTATAAATATCTCAAAAGATGTTCATCTTTCTCTTGTGTATGAAGCAAATTAGATTGTGTATGTGTCTAATTTTGTTGACTTTGCTTTTGTAATTTTTTAACTTTGGTCTGTTACCATCAAAACTAACCTACGTCAATGTCAAAAATTGAATTGTTTTTTTTTTCACTGATCTGTTTTATATTTTTTGAAAAAAGAAAAATAATTTGTTCACTAATTTAGTAAGAACTTTTCCCACAAGTTTCCTTGCTGTTTTTTTTAACTTTTCAGCTTAAAATAGAAAATAGCAATGAAATAATAAAATAATTTTGTGCATTTTCTAAGTTTATTTTTTCTTTCAGTACCTGAAGATGGTTGGAAAATATACATGTCAAAATAAATTCTTAACTTTTCTGTTTAAAGCAGAATTTTTTAAAACTAAATACATTTTGTTTTTTAAATTCTTTAGTAGGATGAAGGTGAAGAACTACTCAGAGATAACTTTACCCATGAAGTCAGTGGAATACAATATAAAAGAGCATAGAATGATAAATTCATAGAATAACCAATATCATGTATTACTCTATTATACTTATAATTAATTAGAGAGAAGGGATACTAAAAATGTTCTTTCAAATTTTGAAGATATGTAGGGTTGCCAGTAGAATAAAGAATCAAGTAAAAAATTTTCATTAAAAAAAGATTCATTATACATTTGATAATCAAACTATTGTGGGTTTTTCCCACTTGTCTGCCAATGAACCTCTACTATTAACTTCTAATTGGTATTGTCAAAACATTATAGAAGAAAATGCAAAAGTCTAATTTTCTTGTTTTATTACCCTTTTGGTGACATTTCTGTCCTCAGTAAATCTTTGCTAAACACAACACAGAATAGTACACAGTATACAATATGTCCAAAAGTTTACTTAACTACACAAGCATATCTAATAATTCTTCCAAACTAACAAAGAACCCTTCTCAAATATGTGTGTCTTTGTATGAAAAAGGTCATCTCTCTAGATGCAGATTTTCATTCACTCATTTTGTATTCCTTCCAATTTGTTGTCCAAAGGCAGTAAAATATGTTCTTATTTGCAAATAATTGTTTATGACTTGTCTCTTGTTTGAGGAAAACATCGATACATACACAAACTAATCATGCAACAACATATCTTCAACACTGTTCTATTTAATGGTCAATATTATACTTTTTTTAGAATTTGTAACAGTTAAGAAGGTAACATCAAAAATATAGGAAAAAGGTCTGCCAAGCAGTGTTAGGAGCACTCGGTAGAACTTTTGAATTAGTTTCTTAGCCGTTTTCACTGATAAAAATAAAAAAAATAAAATTAACTAGTTCTTGAGAATTTTTTTCTCTATTTTCATTACAAATAGTTTGAGTAAAGCCAAACAATTTTTCTCAAGAGATGTTGTTCTTATATTTTGAAGAGCCCCTTGAAAAAATATTGGTCAGCATAACTGAAATTACACAAGATTAATTAGATTTACCATAGATCCTGGTTTGGTCAGGACTGTAATGGTTTGATCAGCCTGTGTCCTGATAATATAAACTATATGTATTTTTTCTTTTTTTTTTTTTCTTGTGCGTGTGTATGCATGCACATGTAACAGCTTTAATGCTTAATGTAATGGTAATATTAGCTGTTTCCCTACAGGGAAATATTTGCATTCATTGACTGAGCAGCCAGTACAGTTTTCAGTTGAAATTTATACAATCATTCTCATAAAACAATTTTTCAGGAAAATAGGTTTATCAAGTCCAGTAGCTATTATTGCTTTTTCCAGTTTTTTTCTTCTTAACCTTTTATTTAAGTAGTGTAGAATGACAACATTTTGATTATGTCATTATTTTCTCTTAAAGTTACATTGCTGCTGATGGTAGTCCTCAAGTAATGTGGTTTGCTACAGTTTAATTTTCATTTTCTTAGGAGCTTTGAAGTAATAAAATACAATATATGTTATTCTGCTTTCACAATTGAATATATGGTAAATGATACTCAGCTTTTGTGCGTATACATGTTTGTACAGACATAATTACTAGAGACAGAGATATGTGTGTTTTATGTTGTAGCTTGGTTGAAGTTATATTTTGGAATATAGTTTGATTTCTTTAAGAAATTGTATGATATTATATGGATTAATGTCATGAAAGAGTTCTTTCATGTTGGTTGTTTGGTTGATTTTGTTTAGTGGCATATACACCTCTTTGGGTTATTTAATGCTGAAATCTAAATATTTTGAATGAAATTTTATGCCTTCAACTACATATAAAATATACTGCTGATCATTTTGCTATAAGATGTATTGTTGGTAACTCTATAATAAAATGTATTGCTGGTCCTTTTTCTTTAAAAATATATTGAAGGTAATTTTATCTATAAATTTGTATTGTGGCCAATTTTAATATAAATATATATTGTTGTTAATATTACTATAAATATGTATTGTTAGTAATTCTTTTTATATAAATATGTATTGTTGGTATTTTTATACATTCATAGTGTTTTGTTTTTGTTTGGGCTTCACTATTTGCCCATATCTGGGACCCTAACAGGTGCTGCCACCCTGAGTCAGGATGGACCTGGGAATAACAGCAATTAGGAGGTGGTTCCATGATCCTCAAAACTTCCACTTCCCAATCAAAGGCTTTGCTGCTGGATGTAATTGTTATGCCCAGAAGAAAGTCTCCAGGAGAAAAATTGTTAATTTTGTCATAATGAATGCAGAAGCCTATTAATTATTTTAAGTGACACTTCTATTCCTAATCTTATAAACAAATCAGAAAGAAAATCTGATATGAACTCACAAAATTTTTCTTTCTCATTTTTTAGCATTATAGTTCAGTTCTAGAAAGCCAGAATATAAATCAATTTAAATAACCCAATGGTTCAATTATCTAAAATTTCCAGGTGAGAAAACTAAGTATGAATATCTGGTTAAATAAATAAAACAATAACCAACAAAAACATTGTCTTCTAAACTTTTGAGCAATATGCTCTACAGGTGATTTTAAAAAAAATAACTTCAATTCTAATTGCAAGCTAGTTTCTACAAATGCAATTTTAAAAGCATGAATTTTATTTTCCTCATGCTCTAGATATGTTACTCTGAACATGAAATCAAAAAGATACTTCTGTGCATGTATAAATTTTAGATCCCCAAAGAGAACTGACATCATACTTTCTGGTCATCAGTTCTCAACTTTGTATCCATGTCAACAACTGTCTGATTGGTTCAATAAAGTCAAATTGGCAGCTGGCCTAAAATATGACCTTCAATCTGTTGTTAACATGGGCAAAAATGCCTTCAAAACTAAACTGCTCACTTTAAATCATCTGAAAGAACTTTTTTGCCTTCCATTAGCATGGCTGATGTTAACCTCTTGGAGAGTAACACATTGTGCCTTCTTGGTCTAACATTTTCCATTGGTCTGAATTGAAATAATTATATCAAGTCAATTGCTCAGTAAGCTGTTGTTTCACTGTGTCATGCTATCAATTTTTCTCTCCCAAATCTGTCTTGCACCATTATAAGTCTACCATTCATTGAATATTGTTGTCATATCTGATTTAGTGCTTCTGCTATGTATCATGAGATTCTGGACAAAATCTAAATAATAATCTGTAATATTATTGGTCCAAACTTGACATCTCAGCCTCAGTTATTTTTCTAAGATTGCAATGTAGCTTTTCTGTGCTTTTTCTTCAAAAGGTTTCATAGCAATTTTTCAGATGATGAATTTAAGCATAGTATTAGATTGGCAGCTAGATGTCATCATTTTACTGTTGAAATTAATAGCTGCAAATGCAATTTTTATTCTAATAGTTTTTTCTCTAGCACTTCTCACCTATAGAACTCTCTCTTCCTCTCAGTGACAATCTACAAGAATTTAAATGCAACATCAATTCTTTTTTTTCTTTGAATCCTGTTTTAATTATTGTCCTCTCTACTAAATAAAATTTTCTCAGTTTCCTTTACTCTATTGTCTTTCATCCTCAGTAACCTCTCATGTCTTAGTGGCTTTATTGCCTTGCTTGAGAGTTAAATTATTGGAATCCAGATACAGCTCAGTGTTTACCAAATATAAATTCATTGGAGGCATAGGTCAGTAATAAAAGTATTGGTCAACTGAATGATTGAAGCCAGACATCTAGTGGGTGGATGTTTATTGCTACAGAGAAGAGTAGATATTCTTTCATTTTTGCCAAGAAAAAACTCTTTTTTAATTGATTTGAAATATTCTTGAAATAAAATTCTCATATCCTGAAAAGTTGCTAAGTTTTAGTAATTCACCAAAATAAATCTTAATTCCTTTTTGTCATCATTAATAAAGCATGGAGTCCAGCTTGTTTAGAAAAGTCTAAACTATCAGTGAAATGCAACAATTTTCTCAGATCAATGATTAAAAATGGCTTCAAGCAAATAAATTGTCTCACTTTTAAAGAAAGCAATCCTTCATCCAATCTTATAGACTGGCACTACAAAATCACAAAGATCTTTTTTAGGAAACAAAACACATCACTTGAAGCAACAATTAATATGAATGTAACTAGAAGGGAAAATAATGATATAATCAAGATGTTGACACACTTATTTTAAACAAAAGGTTAGGAAGGAAAGCCCTATCAATACAAGAAAGTGATAGTAGATAGGTTTGCCTATCATCTGGTTCACATTCCTCCTTGGTCTTTTGAACAGGAGTAGAGGTTTATCCCTTGTTTCTTGTTTCCAGTTACTTCTAAAGTCTTTTTTATTTTCCTTCACACAAAGTAACCCTTTGTGTCTTAGTGGCATCAACCCTTGCTTGGAGTAAATATTTAAAAAAAAAAAACTGCTAGTGGAATAAAGTTGTTTCATTTCCTGAAAAACTATGTAGGGATAAAAACAGTTGAGATAGTCACATGGGTCACATGGCAGCTGCTTTGTGATGTCACTTCATACAGTGACAAGAGTGACCAGTCATTCAATTTTTATAGCAACCAAACCAAGCAGTTGCTTTTTCAGCCTGGGACACGGGGCCTGGGCTGAGGTTAAATCTACCTCCTCCAGCAAATGCTACAATTTATAAGTCCATGATGCCGTTTCGCTATGGGAATATATCTTTCCCAGATATAGGAAGAAAATCCAAGACTAGACATTTCTCTTTTGTGGAATATGTCCTTGTCTAGGGCATATTAAATGAACCTGGCCCCTTTGTATCTGGAGTCCTAAACATGGCTTCTCCAGAAACAGAAGGATTTCCATATTATATGTTAGACCCATTCTTTTTGTTTCTCCTTACACTCTGCTCACTGTATAGATATATGTTATATATTATTCTCTGTATTCCTGTATATTTAGTTTTGTGTTTGTCTTAGTGGTATAAAAGTCTCTCTGAGAACAAGGCATGTTTGTCATTCCTTTTCTTTTTAGCCATTCCCTTCCATCCATGAAATATGGTGTTATTATATGACAGATATAATAATGTTCATAATAGGGGAAATATAATTGGGAGAATGAACCTTTCTTCCATAGCTCTATCCTGTTATAAGTGCTTATGAAAAAGATTTGATAAATTTCAATCAATATTAATGCTAACTGTTCAATCAATGAATGCTGAATATTTCTTGTATGGAAATGGTTGTTATCACTATTACTATGGTAATCTTTCTATAAACAATTCAGTGAAAATGAATTAGCTCAGAAGAGTTAATAACAGGAATGATTTTGATACTGTGGGATAACTCAAGAGTTATTCCATGTAGACTACTCTGAGATGGTTGAGTGATTCAATAATTCCAAAGGTATTAGAGTTAATCCTGTTATTAAATAAACATGAAAGTCAAAGAGCTATAAAACATAAAATAAAAATAAATAAATAAAGATTATTATTTTGCAAAGTAATGATTTTCTCAAGGCTGGTATGAATAAAGGATGATGCTTCTGATGCTGGTGAGCTATAAATGAAGTTTTTTTTTTTTAGGATCTCAGCAGTGAAAGTAATCAAAGAAAAGCACTCTGTTGCTTTTTGGTTGACACCTGTTGACCTATCAATTGCTCTGTGACTGATTCAATTTCCTGATAAAATCATGATGAACCTTAATGACTTCTTGGTTGGAGCCGCAGCTATGTCTAAAAAGCATGGAAATAGGTAGATAGCACAGCTGCTAAAGTGGGCAGAGGGGTGGTCTGTTCTTTGAATTAAAAACAGCACATTTAGTTCATGTTAAAATGTTGATAATATTTCTTAAAGGTTCACTTTCAACAGGCTTATTTTAAAAGTGGGTGTTGAATGATGTTTAAAATTTTTTTTCTTTCTTTCTAGCAGTAAAATATCAACACTTTCTTGCAAACTTACTTTGAATAAGGGACTTTACTGCCATTAATATATAAGAAATGTTTGGTTTTAAAAGGGAATTTCTAAAATAGATCTTATTGCCTGTGAATTCCTAGTCTGCAGAATTATCTGGCAAAAAGAAATAATAAAAAATTAGTTTCAAATAGTCATCTCTCTGATTTTTTTGTTTAAAACACTTTTCACTCCTATTTAAATTAATTTAAATTTAATAATAGCAGTTAGACAATTTTTTAAAAATAATAGTCAAAATAAATGGTTTAAAATGTGCTATATTTGAAGGGTGACTTCTCAGTGTCAGAAACACAGGTATAGATATAGAAAGTGTGATGGGTAAACTGTCACCATTTTATATTTTTAATTTCTAATATGCACATTGTTTATTTTTGATTTTGTTGACTACACAATATAGTATGGTCAGTTGAGCACCATCTGTGAGAAAAAGAGCACCATAATGCAATTCACTCTGCCAAAAATTTGGAAATGGCATGCTCTACTGCTTGGCATTCATACTGGATGCTCCAATATGAACATTTCAGAGTGTTTGGGTGTCAATCTGATAACAGTGCAGAGGATTCAGAAAGAGTTGGATGAGTCTAATGATGATTCTGAAGGTATGGCAACTTGGATTCTGATAAGAAAAGAAATCCCAAATTTGATGGTGAGGGACACAGACTCAACATAGAGGCCTACATCAAGTGCCTTGAGGAGGTAGTGCTACCCTGGGTCAAGAGGGTGGCTGCTGGAAGACCCTATATCTGGCAACAGGACTCTGCACCATGCCATACAAGCAGGAGAACCCAATCATGGCTGTCAGACAATTTCTGTGACTACATCACCCCTTATATTAGGCCACTTAACTCCCCAAACTGCAAACTCCTTGATTATTATGTGTGGGGCACAGATGAGCAAGAAACCAACAAAACTCCTTGTAACACCAAAGATCAACTGAAGGTAAGGATTATGGCAGCATTCACCAACTTAAATAAGGAGATCACCCAGAAGAGTTGTAGGGGATTCCAAAGTGACTGGAGGCTGTGGTTGAAGCCAATAGCAGTTTTATTGAATAAATTTACTCTTTCATATTTGAAGATATTTTTGTGTAAATTTTTGTAAATATATCTATTAAAATGAGATGTCAGTATTATTTTCATTTTTACATAATTTAGATGACAGTTTATCCATCACACCCTGGAGTTTATTTGTATAAATAGAGTAGACATAGGAATCAACAGTGCATGGTGGCTGTTAGTTTCAAATCTAAGTGTGATCTTCAGATCACGAACCATTACTTTTTTATTGTGCTCCCTATATTACCACGGCCTCTAGATGATGTCAGAATCTCTTGCAACTTTTCTAGACAGTGTGAGATTAAAGGAAGTAAAGGAAAGAGATAACCTTACCCTTTCCAAATCATTGCTTATCATTATTTATGTCATGACCTATAGATTGATAATTTATATATTTATTATTTTAGTCATTTACTTTTTCTATATTTTTCTTTGGTTCTATGTCTTAGAATATGGAATAAAATTTATTTGATTTAGGTTACGGGATTTTTTTTGTCTTTTTAGCCATTATGTAGTAGGGTTGTAAGAATATGTATATAAATTTAAATTCTTCTAAAACACAGGCCTTTATATTTAATTACACACATACACACAGATAGATATTGATTGATTGATTCATTCATTTTCTACAGCTTATCAACCCTTTGTAGATTATTTCAAGTCAGGAAATATTTTTAGATTGCAAGAGTTTGTTTTTGAAGACAATAATGATTTAGTGATACTAGTCTTATTAATTAACCCACAACTTGGGGGGGGGGAGAAAAGATGGATTCATAGCTTTCTCAAGGTTATTTGTGAATATGTGAATATAACAAACCCAACTGAAATTGGAACTTAGCTCTCTGATTAACAATTCTGAGTCATTACCCATTACACCACCTGCACATCCAAGCCTACAGCACCTGGTATTCCCAAGCAGTCACCCATCTAGTTACTGACCAGACTTGACATTGCTTAACTTCAGTGATAGTACAAGAACTGGTATTTCAACATGATATGGCCATAAGCCATATAGATATAGAGAGTGGGGATATATATAAACCAACACTGCATGGTAACTGTCTGTTTTTATGTCTCGGTGTGATCTTCATATCAAATACTACTACTTCTTTAACAGATTTTATAGGTTACTGGGCAATTCAAAAAGTGGAAGGACTAAACTGGCCTTTTCTTTTGGGCTAAAATTTATGGTTATTTCTGGTCATGACCTGTAGGCGGTTTATTTATCTATTATTTGTTATTCATTTATTTGTTTTGAAGATATTTTTGTTCAGGTATCATTCTTTGGCTCCATGTTTTGCGATTTGGAATAAAGTTTATTAGAATTAGATCATGGGATTTTATTTAGCCTTTTGGAGCATGATATGGTTGTAGGTTTTTTTAAATTATTTAAATAAATATCAAATAATTTAGAAAATCAAATAAAACATAGTATTATAATTTTCATTATCCTTACCTTTGTTGTTATTATTACTCTGGGATCAGGAGTTATCATTATTTACATTTGGACAGAGACTTAGTCAGAGAGCACGGTGGTTGGGTCTTTGTGATTGTAACAATAAAGATAAGGATATAAGTTTGCATGCAGATAATTATAACTCCTCCTTCCAGAAATTTAGACAGAAATTATCTAATTGGGCTTAGAATTTAATCTTAAAAAATGTTGCAATTCTTAGCAGTTAGAGCATATATTCATTCAATATGTTTTGTTGAATCTTTCGCATCAAACTTTATTTTGAAGACAAAGTTTACATTTGTTTGTATTTTGGTATTCATTGATTTTATACCAAAATATGAATCATATTTAAATTGTGAATTTCTATAATAAGAAAAGAAAAATAAAATTTTTGTGACATTAAAACAAAATGCAGGAAGTATAAGTTTTCAATAAAAAAATTGATATTTATCTTAGCATTTCAATTGTGGATTTCTTTATGGTGAAGTGTTCACTCAGTACAATACTCAAGGGATATTGGTAGAGTGTTACTTAATAGGCTTGTTTTATGGATGAAAGAGGGGGAAATAAGTGCAGATTATGTAGGATAGACAACAGCTGACCCTTAACTTGAGGAGATTAAGATATTAGTGATTGGGGAATTATCTTCTTTGAAATCTGTTCCACAAAATAGAGACTCTTGGGAAGAAGCTGTTTGGGTACAATTTCTTTCTTTACCAACAGAATATGAAGGTAATGAGAATGATTCATCCCTGTGTATGCAAGATAAAGTTTTCAAACTGTAAAGGTCTGAATTGATGAAATTAAACAATGGAGCTCAACTGAACATTTGCCATGGAAACAGCAATAGAGTATAAATAGACTTGCAATGTTTTTTCATGGGGAAAGAGTTAAAAATAATTAATTACCGACAAGGCCACATAGACATTTTTGAATTCTGTCAAGGCTGAAAAGGTTGGGCAGCATCTTGAAAATAAAGTTTGATGTGAAAGATTTGGCAAAACATATTGAATATACACTATAACTGCTAAGAATTGCAACATTTTTTAAGATTAAATTGTAAAGCCCATACCAAATAGATAATTTCTGTCAAAATTTCTGGAATGAGGTGTTATCATTATCTGCAGACAAACTCATATCCTCATCTTTATTGTTACAATCTCAAAGTCTCAAACACCATGCCCACTGACTAAGCAGAAACAGAACTAGTAAAAATTGAGCAGTGCTAAAAATAAGTAAAAAAAAAACAGTTAACCCTAGACATAGACAGTGGAAGGAGAACAATCTATCCTGATAGATTAAATAAAGGTTAATTCTGAAATTCCCTGAAGGTTACCTTAATGGACAGAAACCTGAAGAAAGTTGCAGTGAACATTGTTCAAAATGAGACATTAACAACAAAGCTGAGAATCTCTGTCCAAATGTAAATCATAACTCTTGATCCCAGAAATTCAGAGACTGATAATAACAACAAAGGTAAGGATAATGAAAATTATTCACCTTGGATATAGTAGTTATATTTCATTTTTGATCTTGTATCTTGTAAGGATAGAGCATGGTAGGAGGTATCAGATATTTTCTGGATTGGTACAAAGAACTGATCATTATTCTTCAGTGATAGAATCTTATGAGTTTCACTTGAGATTTAATGCGTGAACTTGAGTCTCAACAGACATTCAAGGCAAGGAGATTCATTGAGAGTACATTGTTCATAATAACTGGAGAACATGTCTTCTCAGTGATGATGGAATGTTACTAGCTTGATTTTGGTAGTAATATGTTACAAACCATTTTTTTCACTATTGAGCAAATAATAAGAGCCAGATCAGAGGAAAGATCAGCTGAAAGGTTCTGATACCTGTATATCTTCTGAAGGTGCCCTCATAAATTGGTGTAACAAAAATAATTTACATTAAAAAAAAAATTACATAGAACACAAATGCATATATTTGTGTGAAAATACTAATTTTGTAGATGAATGTATATGTGCATGCTTTTATGCATATAGATATCTGTGTGTGTGACACATGTTGAACAAACCAGCCTTAGGGCAACTAAAGGCAAGATAACATGGGAAAGAAAATGAAGACAACTGGCAATGGCAGAATACTTATTTAACCCACTTTTTATATTTATTTTTTAAAATAATATTCACTCAATGGAAACAGGCAATAACTGGATATAACTATAAATAAGGACTATACAAGATATCCTTAGACATGAGCAGTGCAATGAGAACAGTCAACCTCTATAGATTAAATAAAAGGTTCAGTTCAGAATTTCTTGTAGGTTACCTAGATTGATATACACCTGATGAAAACCAGAGAGCACAACAGCCAAAACGTTATGATAATAGCAAGAAAGTGAGGACAATAGTCCAAATGTAAACAGTGTAAATTTTAATAATTACCTTTTCCTGTATGAGTTCTGGGGAAAGTGCAAACTTAATAAACAGGGTACTCTAAATAAGCTTTTTGTAAATTTCTGAAAAAAAAAAAATGCTGCCATCTCTACTGTTAGGCACCTAAAAGTTTGTAATTTATTATATACACAAAATTTTCCAACTCATATTTTAACTTTTTTTATTTTTAAAATTTTATGAACATGGCATTTTATTTGTTGTTACTTCATAAAAACAGCCACAGCAAATTAACCAGTAGCTTTCCAAAGACCATCATCTGCTATGAATATTCAACTTATTGATTTTCCTTAAACAGACAGAATCTCTGATTGTCTCTTTTCTTTTTTCTCTCTCTATCACACACACATATACACACACAACAACAACATTCAAATTAATTTCCATCCAAGTGCCTCAAGCTTTGTGTGTTCTGACATAGACACGCCCAAATGAAAATTCTTATATTCTGCCACATGTTTTTAAGGACATCATGACAGCAGAAATTTAGACAAATGAAGGAATTCTTTCTCTTTTGTTTTTTTTTTATTAATAATTCTAAGATTTCTTTTCTTTTTTGTACTTCTTTCCAATCTTTATTTTCTACAGAGATGGTAATTATTAGCCATTTTCAATTTCTCATTTTGAATTTTCATTGAAGTTTCTATTCACATCCCATCAGAATAAAAGTCTTGAATAAAGACAAAAGGTTATAATACATTATGTATGAGAGACATTTGCAATGAATCCTTCAATTAAATGTTCCTAATCAGTTAAAATAATTGATATTAGTAGGAATTATGATATATATCCTCATCTCTGACATCTACAATCTTGGTCTCTATAAGCCCAGGGTCAATCTATATCATTATACACTTAATTCTCCCTTCCCCCTCTATTACAATCTCTCTCAGTAACCCTCTACCTTGAGTGGCTCTTGGGCCTTGTATTGGATGAATAATCAGTAAAAAAAAAATGAGCCATGTCACTTCACAATGTGGCTGACCATAGCTGATCACCCACATACATCATCATCATAATGATCATCAATTTCCTAACCTTTGTAGCTTGTAGCAATGTATTTTCTATTTACTATTCTTCCCAATCCTTGTTCTGCCATCCATTTATACAAGCTCATACTT
>CAHIKZ030000990.1:837500-860000 GCA_903632075.3 Acanthosepion pharaonis | reverse complement strand
ACCGTCTATATATATATATATATATATATATATATAAAAGGAAGAGGTTATAGTAGTTCCAATGAGAGAAAAGTGTGTATATTAAAAAGAAAACCCTAAATATATCAACCTACTATATCATAATCAAATGCATTTTAACTATAAACAAGATGAAAAGGTCCTAAAAATCTCCTAAGTACTAATATATTCCCCACTGACCCCAGCAAAATTATATACTAAATTTAAGACAACCAAATTAATCAAACGCAATAAGTCTTCTCCATCCACCAGTTTTTGGGAAAAAAAAAACATTGTATATCAGTTTATATGTCCTTTGGGAGATTGTATCTCTGACAAAAATTAAGTACATATGTTGGTTTGGAAACCATGATATTATCAAGATGTCTTACACTTCATTTGTTGGATCCAAGTTCTATCACACAACATTTAAAGAGACATTCCTGTCCATCTTCACAAATACAGGAAATACTTTCTGACAACACCAATATACTACACCATGAAAATAATAAACAAAAACTTCAAATGCTTAAGGCTCTCTATATCAAACAAACAACACTGAACAAAATTTGTTATGAATATTGCAACATATTAAAGTGCATATAACATTTAATATCATTTTACATTTCTACCAATTTTCAGTTAGCTCCCTTATATTTCAATACCTGTTTTGCAAAAAATTCCATAACTACAAAGGATAAATTTTAAATTTTAAAATAATTACAAAGCAAGTTCATGCATGTTTTTAAAAATTACCATCACAATGGAATGCAGATTTCATCACAGTTACAATAAGTTTGTCTTTGTAATTTAACCCTAGCAAAGATCGAATGTACTTGGGTTAACAAAAACTATAATACCTTCCTTGATGAATTTCATCTTAACATCTAGAAACTGATCAGATAACTGGAGAGGATCAGTATAAAAATAAGTAGACACAATATGTCTATATTATTTGATGAAACGTGTTTGAATGAAGATATGCTGCCTAAATACACACACACAGACACAGATATATATATATATATATATATATATATATATATATATATATATATGAAAGTGTGAAGTTAATTATAATTCATAACAGGATGTGTATATTAAACTCAAAATGAGATCTCAATTGCCAATGGCATTTTTATTTTATTTTTCCTAAGAAAGATAATATTCAAACACCTTTTTTGTCATATCTTGACAACAGTACTTTCAAGGCATCTTGGTTTGTTCTAGTCATGTATAGATTCACAAAAGTCTCAACAAGAAATATACTTTCATTAATAGGTAATTTAAACCATGCCCTGTCAGGCTGGTATTGTGGCCAAACTGGTAGAGGCACACTCTACTTCAAAAAGTGTTTTCCATAAGAAAAAGGGATTCTTCTCAGAGTCACAATTTTGCTTGAATAGGATTTCTCAATTTAGGCTGGTGTTACTAATTTCAATGTTTAATAAAATAAAATAAAAAAAAAAAACAGGGATAGTAACTTGGATACATGTAACCACTAAAAATAATGTGTATAGAAATCAGAAATAGTGCTGGATAAAAAAAATTCTTTCAATAAAATTGTTGCTGTTTATGTTTCAAGTATGAAACTGAAGCTAGCAGTTAAAGATCTACAGAAGTATCAACAAGAAACATGCCTTTGACAATAGGCAATTCAAACCTTGCTCAGGCTGGCACCATGCTTGAACTTTGGCTCAAAAAGTGATTTCCTTGAAGAAAAAAAAGTCTTGTCCAATTTCTGTTGGAGGTACAATATTTAATAGGACTTCAAAACAGGGATAGCAACTCAAACACATTTAGCCACTAAAAATAACATTTATAGTAATAAGAAATATTTTTTTAATCATTTCCCTCCAAGCAAGGCAATAAAATCACTAAGATGCAAAGGCTTACTGAGTGTTAGAGGATATGAGAAAAAAAACATGAAAAGGAGAGAGAAAATAATGGAATAAGAGTTAAAAAGACAAAAGATAATAATTGACATTGGATAAATTTTTGAAGATTAAAGTTGACTGGGCAGTAAGAAGCCAGACGAGAATTCCACAAGTTAGAAAGACAACAGAAGAAATAGTTAGCATAGAAATTACAGTTATATCTAGCCATTTCAATTGTAAAATGATGAGACCTGGTTGCGCTTAAATTCCTAAAGTCTAGGTACCATAGAGGAAAGGTCATCAGAAGAATTACGATGAAAATATGTACAGAAAAGGGAAGCTTCATTCCAGAGGAGGGAAAATGATTGAAGCTGAGATTTGAGGTCATGACCAATAACAGTGTAGATTCTTGATTGGATTTTGTCAAAAATGTCTAAATATAGCAGCAGCACCTGACCAGATTTGGCAGAAATATTCAAAGCTAGTGCTACAAAAAGTCGAATGAAAAATTTTTATAAACAATTAAAGAAATTTTTCATTTGACTTTTTGATATTTTAATTTTTGGAAATCATCTTCGAATACGTCTTAACAACATCGCCCAATGATGACTAAGATCCATATTTATACAGAACGCTGATCTGTATAAAATTTCAGTTATCTGTCTGAATTTGTTGGGCTCTTATATCCATCGCCTTTTGTGTTAAATTGTTATAAGTTTTAATGTTAATTATGTTTAAATGAAAATGTCCATGAAGATGGTCTTAAATAGACCCGAAACGTCCGGTTGCGATTTTATTTTTAACATTAATAATGCATATTCAGAATTTTTGTTTTTTTCTGTATTTTTCTTTCATACTGTCAGATTTATATCCATATATTTGCAAAATTACATTTATATATATATATATATATATATATATATATATATATATATATATATATATATATATATATATATATATATATATATATATATATATATATATATATATATATATATATATATATATATATATATATATATATATATATATATATATATATATATATATATATATATATATATATATATATATATATATATATATATATATATATATATATATATATATATATATATATATATATATATATATATATATATATATATATATATATATATATATATATATATATATATATATATAGAGAGAGTATTTGCATTAGGCTGTATACTAGACATTATATATGTCTATGTACTTGAGACATGAAGACTATCTGATATGTATGTGTGTGTGTGTGTGTGTAGATGTATAAACACACGTTTTTAATTGTTTATAAATCTCTATATGTTGGCATGTGTGTATGTAAGTAAGTTTCTTGAGTAAAATGAAGAAAAAGCAGACAGCAAAATTAAGGAATAAGAACTTTGCTCTTGCAGCTGCCTGTAGAACAGAAAGTAAATAGATATATAAATAGAATTTCTTTAACAAAGAAGAACCTGAAGGCAAAAGAGTCTGTGACTTATCAAATAAGATAAACAATAGAGAAGAATTGAAATTTCTAAGGTTACAAGAATGGAATCATTTTCACGTTGGATTTGATACAAGAGAATAGAGTCAAGAAGTACCAATCTTCTTGGAAGAATTCAAAGTAGAGACAGTATAATGTACACTTTATTTACATAAACTCTCCTATCCTCCTCTTTCTCATTTCAACTTACAACATTACCAGGGCCTGTGCGTACTACCCTCAAAATCCCAAACCGGTGGGAGCCAAGCCTGATTGTGGGCCCCCTGGACAGTGCTTAGTGACCCTTGTTATTTTATCAACATTTACTTTTTTTACCTACCTAATATGTTAAGAATTAAGCTAAGCACAAATGATTATTAGAATTAAAGGATGAAAAAATTTTCACAGATTCTAATGCCATTCTGTGTCTTTGTTCTTTTGTCAAAATTTGTGAATTTGTTTTTCAAATGCTTCATCTAAAAAATACTATATAAAATTCACTATTTTTATCAATAGCTAGCAGTAGAGCCTGTCGTTGCTCGGGGATGTAACAGTAAGAGATAGATCAAGTATCGACCATCATAAAGACTGAAAAATAAAATTGACAAAAATTATTGTTTAAGGTTGATGGACACGCATGTCTTAATTAGTTTTTTTTTTTTTGTTTTTTTACGAATTGGTCAAACCCAAACTCAGATAAAAGCATTGTTTTCAATCATTATGAGATGAGTCTACCGATTGAACGGAATTTTATTATAAACAATTGTCTTGTAAATGAAATTTTTAAAGCATTCTGAATGTAAAAATAAAGAAAAAATTGTGCAAGACAATAAGAAACACTACCTGCCAAAAAAAAAGGAAAGTTTTGTTGAAATCAGTTGAAAAATGTAGGAAATCCGATTCAATATATAAACGAACATACACACACACAAACAACCTGGGTTTTATAATAAGTATAACTTGATATGAGTTGTCCCCCTTTCATTCTTGTGATTTCTCTTAATCGTGTTTTCAAATTGATTTCGTGCAAAAACAATTGTGTTTTTCCAATATTTGGTGCTGTTAGAACCACCACAAGGTAATTTTATGTAGTCCTGTGAAGTTTTGTTGAAATTGGTTGAAAAATGTAGGAAATCCGATCCAATATATAAACGTACAGACACACACACACACAGACACAATCTGCGTTTTATAAGTAAGATGTTGAATATGTTAATATTATTCAACTTTTTAACAAGAAAAATCTTAAGTTAATGTTAAAAATTACTGCAAAATATTGTTGATTTATTTAAGATGGAATAATGTATTATGACATATCACTAATTTGTATTTAGATGCATTGTATTTATTTTCAGTTTTTCTAGATGAATTGTTCCCCTATATTGCATATGATCTATTACTGTACACAATTAAGTTACAATAAAATTTGCATTTTATATGAATACTACATTAAGAAAATTGAGATGTAGTAGAGTGGTGGAGGTCCCATATTATAGATTCAGTGGGGGCCCATAAGACCCTTGCATCAGCCCCTGATCATTACTTTTCTCTTTTCAAGTCAGTTTTTCATTTTTTGTGGGAATTATTTTTTCTATTGTGTATATAATATATATATTTTATTACTTAAATGCTATTTTTAGTGGATACTCATATTTGAGTAGATGCTTCGTTTATTTACTAAACAGTATATTTATTTATTTTCATTTACCATCCTGAATATTTGAGAAACCTTATTAAACAAAATATGCATTCTCCAGCAGGATTTGAACCTGTGTGCTCCTGGACAAGGGAAACCATGATTGGATCTGATGTGCTTTAAACTTCTCAGCCACAAACTGCTTTGATGATCAAGTTGAATATTGCCTTTAAGTGTAAATTTTCCCTGACTCTCAAAATAGACATATCTGCTCAGTTTCATATCATAATGTAAACAAAACAATTGTGAAAGAAGTGAAAGATTTTTACTTTATTTTTATTTCTTTTAATAAGATTTCATAAATATTCATAATAAACTGAAAATCCATCATGTCTTTAAAAATTTTATATATATGTATATATATATATATATATATATATATATATATATAGATAGATAGATAGATAGATAGATAGATAGATAGATAGATAATATTAGTGGTAAATATACACATACATATGCAAAATAGATAAATATATATACATAGATGCATACACATACATATATATTTTTTGAATAAAAATTCCAAGAGGATAGAATCCAGGTAGAACTCAATGTCCAGGAAAGAGTGAGGATATAATAAAAAGGCTTAAACACTAATATTCCATGGTCATAATTTATTCCATTGGAATCGTAAATACGATCCAATTTATCAGACCTACAAATTCAAAAAGAAAACAGAAAAAACAACTCCAGAATTAAAAATAGAATTTAGAGATAGTGGAAGTATGAGAGTGTGGGACGAATGTTAGAGCTAAAGAGAGGGGTAACAGACGAGAGAAGGTGGGAGATTAAAACTTAACAGAGACAAGTTTTAGAGAGGTGAGTTGAAGACAGTTTAAATGAGAGACTGTCTTCAACTCACCTGTTTTAATTTTATTTTATATATCTATATATATATATATATATATATATATATATATATATATGGGAAAATTATATAAAATTTTATATATCAGAACAATTTTTAAATTTTAAAGTCAGTTTAAAATACTTTACCCCATAGAAAATTATATAGTTTGTAATGTAGATTGTTTCTTTAAAAAAAATAACTTCAAACATTTGGAAACTTTTTTTAATAATTACTGATATTTTGCATTTTAGCATTAACTACTCTTAATTGTCAATTCTTAATAGTCCTTTTGTCGCCTCTATAGCACTAATTGTAAAGAAAATAACAAAATACCCAAAGTTATTGTTATGCAAAAGAACTAACTTCTTATTAACCACAATGTTATTTACCTGAGGGGAAATACATTTTAAAATATATTTAGAATTTAAACAAATTAACAATATCTTGGCCCCAAGGCACTGTCATATTATGTGACCACTAATAGACTATTTCTTTTTAAATTTTAAGATATGCTCATTTGGTTATATTTTAGAAAATGGATTAGGTATGAGAACTGTTTATATATATATATATATATATATATATATATATATATATATATATATATATATACACACACACACACACACACACACAAAAGTTTTGTTAAAATGACTTCCAAAGTACTGTGGGTTGTTAAGTTTTTATTTAATTTTCTTGTTTTTTAAAAATTTTCTTTTATGGACATAAAGTAGGTAGAAACTGTTTGAATGTTCTGTATGCCTGGGTGCTTTTAGGTATTCTTTTAGCAAATATCAAGGATGATTTTATTTTTATTTGTAGCTGTGTTTCTGATCAAACCAAATTCATTAATAATTATATAGAGTATACTACTACATGCTTAAGACTCACATTACACCTCTCTACCAAACAATATATTCATAGACAAATATAATAGTTTCATCCACATGTAAAAAAAAGCTAAAAATAATGGAAACATTATTAATAAAAAAGAAAAGGTAACATTGATAACATCAACTATGAACACTGCCACAACATGCTGACCATGTTTGGAAAATAAAAATATTCCTATAATTCTACATAAATACATAAAAAAAATTTATACATTTAGTTAAAACTAAAAATAAAATGATCCTAGATAATGATTAAAAGATTAGCCAAAGGCTCTTGGACATACAAAATATTCAGACAATTTCTACATACTTTATGTTCAGAAAAGAAAAAAATTTTAAGAACACAAGAAAAATTAAATTAAAATATATATATATATATATATATATATATATATATATATATATATGTGTGTGTGAAAACAAGTTGAACATTGAAAATTTTGTTTATTTCAACATCCAACTGGTTTTAACATATTCTATATATATATATATATATATATATATATATATATATATATATATATGCATATATGAGAATATAAAATTATTTGGTTAGACCAGAGAACAGCTATTTTAAGAAATTCTAAAAAATTGCATGTGTAGAGTGGATAATAGGAATATAAATGATTGAAAAATTCACCATTAACACTATCTGGGTCTCAAGCTTATAGTCTCATCATGTGGTTTTTGATAAATATTACCAAAAACCACCTGTTGAAACTGTAATGTTGAAACCTAGGTAGTGTTAACACTGAATTTTTCAATCTTTTATTTTACTATATATATATATATATATATATATCAAAAGAAAGATATATAAAGTGCATGAATTTTCTGCTTTTCTCATTTGTGTCTTTGTGGGGCAAATAAACAAATGATAAGTAAAAAGTAGGAAAAGACAAAAAGGAGATGGTAGCATTTGAAAGCAGTGGTTCCTAAGTTCCCCATCATTTGGTGGCACATTGAAATGCCATTAAACTAGTTAAACAAACATGCAGCTGCACACAGACACACATGACTAGCTCTCAAAAACTGGAATATGTTTTTCAGTATCTGAATAAATGATTTCAACTTTACTATTGCAAAAGACAAATGTTTGTTGAGGTAGGGGTTGAATTTACAATTTATGAATATTGTATCATTAAACGTAACGAAGAAATATGTTGAATAATTTGAATTTGTATTAATGCTATGCAGGTATTATTTTTCTGTTTGGATAATTCAGAGTGCTTTTTCTATGTGCCACATTCCTTAAGGATATTGGCAATTCAGCTCCCCACATCTTTCTATCATTTATAGCTTTAAGCAAGTTTTGTCTTTTTTGCTATCATTCCTAATCACTGTTTTGCCAACCATTTATACAAGTTCATTAGAAACGTTATGCACTGCTTTCATCTGTCCCTCCTGCCTTCAATTTGTCCTGTGGGTGTTAAATTTTCCAGTTTACAGCCATTTACATTTCACAATGAAACTCTGGGGTTCTTATATGACCACTGAAGTTAATCAATGTTGAGTATGATCAGATGGGTGACTGCTTGAGAATATCAGGTACGGTAAGTTTGGAAGTGTGGGTGGTGTAATGAATAATAGCTTGGAATTGAAATTCACAGAGCCGAGTTCCAATTCCACCTGGGTTTGTTGCATTCACTTACATGCAAATATCCTTGGGAAAGGCATGAATCCACATCTCTCTTGGCTATGGGTTAAGTAGTAGGACTTCTATCAGTAAATAATTATTATCCCAGAAACATTCTTAAAATCTATAAATATTTCCTGGCTTTAAATAACCTGCAAAATGTTGATAATGTGTAAAAAACAAATCATTCAATCAATGAAATTCTGCAAACCCTTTTGCCTCATTATATATTCAAGAAATTTCAATTATCTCTTTCTGATTCTAATTTTAAGTGTCCTTTTTGATTCCATTTTCCTTAGAGTTCATGGTATTCTAAGCATCCTTCTGTAGAACCACATTTCTGTTGACTCAAGTCTCTTCTTTATCTGTGAGGAGATTGTTCAGCATTCACTATAATATAGGAGGACTGAAATTACGTAACAGTCCTTCTACTGAATTTTTTCAGTTTTCTTAATACCTTGTTTAGCTTTTGGAAGGCATCGTTCACTATACCAATGTGTTTTCAGATTTTTAGCATCACATTTTCTGTCCTCTGTTAAAATACTAACAAAATATTTACATTTTCATACTTGCTTGATTCTGATTTTTCTGGTGTGTAAATATATTTGGATTACAGAGGTTCACCTAAAGACAGACATAGACAAATATAACTTACATAGGAGAGAATTGACCTGTATAAGAAGAGACAAGTATCTAACTGATTTGATATTAATGATACCATTCTAGGATCATATTTTTCATCTTCCCAAGAAAAGAAATTCAACTTGCTGGCCAAAATCTTCATCAAAACATTGGCAGATCTTTCTCTCTCCTGATAAAAAGAAACAAAATGAGACTGGCTACTTGACAGACAAAATAGTACAAGGTAGATTTATATATGCTATTTGTCTGGCAAGAGAATCACAAGACAACAGCTTCCCTCCCATTACCCTAACACCCTGCTTCACTTTGCCAAAAGGAAATATAAGGGAGATAAGTGTAAATTAAGTTGGAAGCAATTAGATCTTTGTATAATTAGTAAATTACAAGTTTGTTATTAATGACAGGTAAGAGGGATACAGGGTATTCAGTGAATGATTTGTAATGCTAAGGACAGAATGAAGAAATACAAAGTAATTAAGTTTGTGAAGATATTGGAGATTTGGAGAAACACACACAAAGTCACACAAGAAAAAAATAGTAATTGTGAGTTCAATCCCTGGGTTCAGTAGTAGATATATGCTGAAAATTATTGGAAAGTGGGCTAGAAATAACATAATTAATCAAGACAAGATATCCCTAGATATGTACAATGGAATGAGAATAATCTATCCTCTAGATTGAATAAAGTGTTCAAAATTCCCTGAAAGTTACCCAGAACACCACACCTGAAGACGTCTGGTGGGCACAGTGTCTGCAAGGTTTTGATTGTAACAACAAAGAAGAGGATATTAACCTAATTGAAAATAATGTCATCTTACAAATACAGACAGGAAGAAAATAAAATTAAAATTAAGAAATTGAGTATAATTAATGTCGCAAATCAAGATTGGTTATAAATTATAAAAATGAGGTAAACTTTATAATGTAACATTGTGTAGATAAAATTCATGCAAATAAAGGGTGTGATGGGTAAATTGTTGGTATATATTTTATATATATTTTGCATGAGTGTTGTTTGTTTAAGATTTTGTTGACTACATAGTATAGTAAGGTCAGTTGAGCTCTGTCTGTGAGAAAAAGAGCACCATGACATAATTTACAACAGGACTCTGCACCATGCCACACAAGCAGGAGAACCCAGTCATGGCTGTCAGACAATTTCTATGACCACATCACCCCTTACATCTGGCCACCTAACTCTCCAGACTAAAACCCACTTGATTAGGGCCACAGTTGAGCGAAAGATCAACAAAACTTGTTGTCACATCAAAGATGAAATGAAGGCAAGGATTATGGCAGCATTCACCAACTTAAATAAGGAGAACACCTAGAAAAGTTGCAGGAGATTATGGTGGCCATGGTTGAAGCAAATGGTGTTTTTATATTGAATAAATTTACTCTTTAGTATTTCAAAATATTTTTGTGTAATTTTGATAAATATATCTGTTAAATTGAGAAGTCAGTATTATTTTTATTTTTGTGTAATTTAGATGACAATTTATCAATCACGCCCTAAATTAGGGTTAAAGATTAGAAAGAAAAAATATCTCCTAACTATAAAACAGCCATACAGGTTGTTGGAAATATACTCTGATAGGGTCAAGTTAATGATCACAAATTCCACAAAAAAAGGAAGAAATGAAGGATGTAGTAATACCTTTTCTTGGCCCATGAAGTGAGCAATCAGAAATTTGTAAGATTTCATGGTAAGAAAGGAGTTTCCCCATCCATCAGTGAGAATTTTCACCTCAACAGGAAAATGTGAGTCTGTAACTACTAGTAGTGGAAAGTCTCTCTCACTTATTTTTCACTTAACATCACTGACAAGTTGTTGCCAAAATTTCTCTACAGGGGACAATAAAAGTAGTCAATACAGACCATATGCATTGTGCTATTCACAAGAAAAATACCTTTCTCCTGGTAAAACAGCAACTGAATAGATTTTCAGTAAGAGACAAAAACAGTAAAACTTTAGTTTACTGGCCTGAAAATAACCATGGAGACTAACATAGTGACACAATCAATTTGGCTCACGATGGAATAAAAATTGTGGTCACCGAACAAAATTTTGAATTGACAATTTTTTCCTACAAAATTTCAGAGCCAAAGTAATGATATATAAAAATAGTGAAATTCACATATGAAGAAACATAGTATTTCAATAAATATTCACAATATCTGTCAAATGAAATAATGTCATTAATTTTTCTACAGTGAAAACTCAGAAAATGCAGTATATTAAAACTATATCTGACAAATATACTGAATTTTAGAAAAAGGTCTTAGTAAAGATTTTGTTTCAATTAAACTACTATGCATAAGCTATAGCATTGTTTGAAAATAAGTTTATGTTATATTGGAATACTATTATATCTATGCTGATGAAATAAGTTTTTGAAACATGAAAGAAAGTAAATATAACAAATATCAATAAAACTTGAGCAACAAAGACTTCTGCTAAGAAAGTTGGTTCACTGTGTTGTGTTAGACAATTTTTCTCTCCAGAATCTATCTTACATATTTATAAGTCTACCATTCATCCATGCTTAGAATATTGGTGTGACATATGGTCTAGTGCTTCTGCTTTATATATTTAGAGATCCTTGATAAAATCCAAAGAAGAAATTCCAATGTCCTGACCTGGCATCTCGGCTTCATAATGTAGCTTCCTGGTAAGTTTTCTACAAATACTTTCATGGTAATTGTTCTGATGAACTTTCCTCTATGGCACCTAAACTATGAATTTTAGTGCAGTATTAGATTAGTGACAAGATCTCATCTCAGCTCGATGTAATCATAAGTTCTATACTAAAAATTTCTTCAGTATCTGTCAATATTTCTTAGATGAGGTATTATGTACATTATTTACATTATTCATTATTTATTGTCCTCATCTTTGTCACCATATTTATTACAACGTTTCGGCCATTGTATGCTCCAGCCTTCTTCTGGTGGCTGGAATGTTGAACTGAACAATAGTTCGAATAATGTAAATAATGTAAAAATTTCTTCTCTCAGACTTCTCACTTGTGGAACTCTTTTCCATCTTCTTACTTTCCAGTGAAGTTTCATCTTCAAAAATCTAAATGTTATCTCCTGTCTTGTTAATATTTGATCTATTACAGTTCTTGCTCCTTAATAATAATTTTCTTATATTGTTTCTCACTCAGTAATCCTTCTGCATGTTAGTGGCTTTGTTGCCTTCCTTGGATTGAAATGATGAAAAAAAAATTGTCAGGGTCAAAGACTGCAAAATCAAAATAAGTAGTACTTGATGATAATACACAATAAAAGAAAGCAAAATTTGCTATATTTAAAATTAACCTATCAGCAAGCATTTTCCCTTGTTTCTTATATTTGATAATAAGATGGATTTAGGTTCAGAGATAAGAAGGTATAATGCCTGGTGCTAAGCTCAGGTTAAAAAAACAAGGTAAAAACCTCTTGCGGAAAGAAACAAATACATGAAGGTAAAAATGACTGGTACCAGGGATAAAAATGTCTGGATCAGGAATAAAAAAGTGAAATATCTAGTACTAGGAAAAGGTATAAAAAAAGATGTAGGCAATGAGATAAAATATCTGCTGTTAACATCTGGTACAAGAAACAAGGTAAAAAAAATCTATTATTAAAATCTAGTGCAAGGAACAAGGTGAAATATCAAGTACTATTAAAGTATTATGAAACAGAAAAATTTTGTTAGAAACAAAGAAAAGACTACTGAATTGTTAATATCAGTCCTCTTACATGGCAGTGAATGCTGGAAAACTGTCTCACAGATAAAGAAGAGACTTGAAGCAACAGAAATGTGGTTCTATAGAAAAGATACTGAAAATACTGTAGACCAAACATGTGAGCAACAACAAAGTTTTAGAGGAAGTACAAGCAAATAGGACACTCACTCTTAACATCAGGAAGAGAAATGAAATTTCTAGGGCACATAATGAGGAAAGAGGGCTTGTAAAATTTGATACTCACAGAACATATTGAAGGCAAGAGGAATAGAGAAAAACAATGTATAACCTACCTAGTGAGCTTGGGTAAATGGATTACCAAACAAGTTTTAGGAGAAAAAACAAAAAGACAAAATTTATTAAGGTGTACAAAGGACAGGGCGTTGTGGAGAGCAATGATCATTCACATCCTGATGGGACATGGCCTATACAAGAAGCAGCAACAGTTATAAGAAAGTGAATCTAAGAAAAGTGTTTTATTTTTTTGCTCTGGTTCTAATAAGATTTGAAGTAAGCTATATCTGTATCTGGTGTTTGTTTTTTGAGTTTTAAAGTACATGCCTAGCTTGAAAGTATTAAATGATACTTATAGTTCATGGCTATGTTTTGGGTCTGAAATCATCTCATGGTTTTATTCTCCTAAGGAAACTGCATCATCTATGTTCAAATATGATTATTATGAATTTTTTTATTGCTAAAGGATATAGTATTTTTATAACATCTTAAAAAAGGAAATGTGTACAGCTGGGAACCTGAAAATGTAACTATTTAAAATAGATTCAAACAATATTTTTGGATACTGTTGAGAATTTTCCTTAAATGGTTGGCATGATGAATTGCACATGGCAGTAAAAATGTGCTTGAAAATTTTATCATAAATTGTGCCAAGGGGAAAGTAATGTATAAAAATTGATAATGATAGTGATATTTTTATAATTTCCTTTCTATTGCATATTCAATCAAATAAAAAAGGAAACTTTCATATTTGGTTATTGGTGGTTTTTTTTTAGTAATAAAAAATGTATTATCAAGTATTCTGAACTAAGAGAAAAATAAATGAATGGCAGTGTTTTAATGGTAATCATAAATCTTAATCTTATACTAAGGGAAGGTTAAAATGAAAATTACTCGCCTCAGGTTTTTCTTCAAGAAAAAAACAAAAACTTTACATTAAAGAAAACTTCCAGGATTTTTTGTATCTAATGTACCTGGGCTTGATGTATCAAGTTTACAAGGCATAAAATAGAAGTTTAATGTGTTTTTACATTGAATAAAATTATAAATGCTGCAAAATAAAAATATATATATATTTTAAACTGCTATAAAAGTACAACTTTATTTATAATTTATTCATGTACATTTTTTATAATATATTAATGTTGAATGTTAGATTTTAAAAATTGCACTAGCTTCGAAAGTTCTACTTATTTATATGTCAAACTATGTAAGAGTACAATGCATAAAATAATAAAATAATTGTGATTGTATGTAAGGTGTAGGAAGTAATATTGAACTCTTGTTGGGATTTATACAAATTAGTTGAAAAATAAAGAGAAAAGCAAAAAAAAAATAGACACAAGTTTATCTGTGCAAACATTTTCCAGTATTTTCATTTAGCAAACCTGGAAAAAAATTTAAAAAGAAAAATACTTTCAAAATATAGGTGCATTTTAACCTAAATTAGTCAAATGGTACAGCTTTCAAACTAATTTGAACCTTTTTACATTCCCGAAAGGAATATACATTTAGTTACTAATATTAACCACATCATGAAAGTATATTTTAACTTTCAAAATGCCATAATCAGTGCAAATTATATATATGTGTATGTGTGTGTGTTTATTTGAGAATCAAGACAAAAAGAAAATTTATCTTAGCTGATGTGCTTTGTCCTCTGATGGATTTTATCAAGGCAACTGTATGGATTATCAAGGATTTGTCAAGGCATATGTAAGGGTTAAACAAAAAATCCTTCCATTTGTCATGATAAATTCCATCAGAGGATGAAATGCATCAGTTAAGTTTTCCTTTGGCTTTATTCATATATATATATATATATATATATAGTTAATATTATTGAATGTTGGCTTTTTCTTTTATATTATTAAGGCTTCCATTATTTTTAATATTTTTTTTTACATGTAGATGAAGTTATTATGCTTGTATTTTCTACTAGTTAGTTTCAGATGGAATCTGGTAAGTTTGAGTGTGTTTAGATGAGTTCTAATGAAACTGAGGTTGGATACATGTTACATTAGTTGTCTGAATAGGAATGTATTCGTGTAACCAATGTAATTATTTATGAGTTTGCTTTGATCAGGAACAGTTCCTTAAGGGGTATTTGAACTTGTAAATAATGTTCGTTCTTTGTAGTTTTGATTTTGCAGGTGTGTTGTTATTTCTTAGGTTAAGTTTCACTGTTTTAAAATTTTTTGTAATAGATAATTAATTTAATTTTTTTTTGTTCATATGGTCACACTACTACATGCCTGTCCAGATGATTTACGTTACACCTATCCAACAACAGCTCCATTAGAACTCATTTAAACACATATAATAATCAGCCATAAATTCAACATTATTTATATTGGTCAATAATATAGAGAAGTAATCAATAAGACATATATTCACAGTATTTTAATTTACATTTATATTATTTATCTTTAGTTGATTTCGTTCTGTCATACTTTTATTGGTAACCTGTTGTATCATGAACAAATAATAGTAATACATTTTTTATGACTAGCTGCTTTTTATTTTTGCTACTGAGAAAACAATGATCAGTTTAGTATTTTAGATATCATCATAACTCCAGTAAGTTATTCAAAGTGACAACCATCATTAATATTCTAAAAGCTAAAACCCTTTTTTGAAAATAAAATTATTTGATTTCTATAATTTATGAAAATTTTTATGAGCCAGTCTCAGAATTGTATAGCTTTAAAAAATGGCAGTATTATTTTCTGGTACATTTAATAAGCTATGAATGGAGTAATATATTTTTCTTATTCATTTTAAACTAAGTGCATACTGTGTCCAGATTAGCATCCTCATAAAAGACAACCATATGGAAATATATATATATATATATATATATATATGTAAAGAAAGAGAGAGAGGTGTGAGAAAGCAGTAAAACTGATAAGAGGAAATAAAAAGAAAGAGTTACCATCTGGTCATATTTAGGCAATATTCTACATTCAAACTGTTAAGTAAACTTATCTTATTTATTTAATGACCATAACTCAAATATTTGAATTTGTTTTGGATATTCAATCAGTGTACATATGCTTAATATATAAGCAAAAATTTTAGAAAGTTTTCACATATTGAGATAAAATATGATATATTGTAAAAGTAATGTTATATATACATATGAGTTACATCCTCTTTGGGTTGTTGAAAGTTTTTTGTATTTTAACTGTTCAAAGAAGCATGTAATTGAGTGAAACACATCATAAAAAGTCTTAACATTTTATTATTTACTTACTTATATATGTGTGCATGTGTTAATAAGGTCTATTTAGGCAGCAAGTATTCATTTAAACAAATTTGATTAAAAAGAACCAACAAAGTCTCTCAGTTTAATTTTCTATTAGATTTTTACAATTTTTGGATGAGGTGTTGAATATTTTGCTCAAAGTTATGGATAAGTTCATATTTAGTTATCTTTTGTTTTGTGATAGTACATTTGACTATCACAATCATTATCAAGTACTTGAGCAAAAATAACAAGATATGAACCTTCAGACAGTTTAGCCACAATTTTGAACACAATACTCAACACCTTCTCCAAAAATTGAAAAAATATAATAAAAAAATGAAAGACAAACTTTGGTTCTTTTTAATCAAACTTGTTTGTATGAATACTTGCTGCATAAATATGACTTATTCATTCATATGAATATATATATATATATATATGTGTGTGTGTGTGTGTGTGTGAAATTCACTGTATATGATGTTTAAACTGCACAAACTGGTTTTTAGTAAATTAAAATCACTTTTTTGTTTAGACATTTTAGTTCTTTTTTCAAAATTTGCACAATTAGAAATTCTCAAATAATGAACCAGTTAGAAATGACTATACAGAATTTCCTAAACTTCAAGAATCGAGTAGATATTACTGTTTAAAATTACTTTGAATGTACGTTTTAAATACAAGAAATCTGCAGCAATAAATAGATGTCTAGGCTTAAAAATATCTATAAGCATAATCTTATGCACGTGTTTAAATAGACGCAACAGAAAAAAAAGTACAATATATTTAATGCCATCAATATGAAGTGAAATGAAGCATAGTTTTAATTTCATTTCTTATATAAACTGTACTAAAAAGAATCTTCCTTCCTCCAAATAAAAATAATAAAGTTATGAAATGTTTTCTTCTTTTTTAAAGTCTTATTTTAATCATAGACTGTCTGAAATATGACAGTAAGCATATTTATAGGCAATAAGAATGTGGTCAAAGTAATAATAATAATAACGATACTACTACTACTACTACTACTACTACTACTAATAATAATAATAATAATAATGACTTAAAAATATGATAGGCAATTACTTATTGAAGCCAACGCCACAGTTTCAACAAACATTTTTGGACAGCACAAAGTAGATTCAGTTTGTTCTATCTTTGAACTATTGATGCTGAAAAAAACTCGATAATTTAGGACTGAAACATAAAACTATTCTGAGGAACTTCAGCAGGAAAAAATATGAATTTAAGTTGCAAAGAGAAATATATTCTTATAGTTTATTTAATGAAATGTGCTATGTTGTATGTGTGTGTGTGCGTATATATATATATATAGAGAGAGAGAGAAAGAGAGACAGCATAAATTTAAGTGTGCAATGCAAATATGAAAGAGACATGAGCATATTCAATCATACTAAAAAGTGTATTGTATATGTGTGTGCATATATATATATATAGAGAGAGAGAGGCAAAGAGAGAGAGACAGAAAAAGCATTAAATCCTGTCTGTATCCTATAGCTGCCACAGTTGCACAACCTCTTTACCCATTATGTCACACATCATCATACTGATGTTTTTCAAACATTGGGAATGTTAAACTATCCTGTATAATGCAGTTTTTAATTTACTTAAACTGTCATTTATATACTTACATTTTATATATATGAATATTTATGCAATATGTATAAATTATAAATGTATGAGATCTGTCTGAAAAATGTCTAGCTATTTAATATTAATGAAAATCTAGTCTACCTAGGGCAATAGCACTTTAGCCCTTTCAAAGCACTCATCTTGGAATTTCACAAAATTATCCAAGTAATGTCCTCTTCACTTTTTAAAACTTAATCCTCTTTGGAGAATATTATCATCTGCTTTGCTGTCTTCTCCATAATTTCATTCATGTCTTTCACTTTTTAGATTTGGGAACAGCAAGAAGTTGCAGGAAACCAAGTCTGAACTGTAGTGTGCATGTGTGTGTGTGGGGGGGTGCAGAGGGATGACAGACCTTTATGATGCGATGGATATAAAGAATAGGCAGGTACATTGTCATGATTAATTTGATAGTCACACACTGGGCCAGTGAAAGGGTCTTATGCCCTTCCCACTAAATCTATAATACAGGGCCCCTGACTCTATTACATCTCAATTTTCATAAGGTAGTATTCATATAAAATAGAAATTTTATTATAACCTAATTATGTACAATAATGGATCATATGCAATATAGGTGAACAATTAGAAAAATTAAAAATAAATACAATGTATCTAAATACAAATTAAAGACATGTCATAATAGATCATTCCATTTTAAAGAAACCAACAATGTTATGCAGCAATTTTTAACATGAACTTGAGATTTTTCTTGTTAAAAAGTTGAATAATTTTAACACATTCATACATTATGGATAAAAAATAGTTAATTTTATAAAGTGTTTTTTCAAGACTTAACATGAGCAAAACAAATTCATAGATTTGAGCAAAGAAATAAAAAGAACCCAGAATTATGTCAAAATCCACAAAAAATTTTCATCCTTTAATAGTTAGTTAGGCTTAGTTTAATTTGTTACACATATAAATTTAGGTAGAAAAAGCAATGTTGATAAGATAGTGAGAGTCTCAAAGTACTTTCTGGGGTCCCTAATCAGATTTGCTTCAACCTTGCCTGGCCCTTGTGTATAGTACACACGTGTTGACTGAGTGACCTTACAAGAGAGTGTTTACACATGTGAAGTAAGGTCTCCACAGGTTGCCAGTTATGATAAGATTGCATAATTGGTTCTTGAGATTTTTTATTAAAAATCACTGGATATTTTCCAGACAGACCTTGTACATATTCAGATATCCACTTAAAATAAAGTGTGAAATAAATAAATGTGTGTGTGTGTGTGTGTAGAAAATATAAAGAAAATGTTTTAAAGTCCATTATATATAAGAATACATAGTTTATAAACAGCTGTAAACATATATATTTATATATACATACATACACCTTTAAAGATTCATATTTTAATATATGTGTATAACCTTACGTTCGATTCAACTCCTATTTATATACAAGTATGTATCTAAATTTATGTTATATATTTACACTGTATGCATCTTATTTTTATTCACCAAGAAACTGAAACATTGATTTATGTATTAATAAAAAGAGACGTGTAGACATGAGTATGCACACACACACACGTGTGTGTGTGTGCATGTGAGAGAGAGAGAATGTACAGAATTTATATATATATATATATATATATATATATATATATATATGCATGTATGTATATATATAAATATATATATATATATAAGTGTACAGAATTTTTTTATACATTTCCAGACAGAAGAAAAACACATGTATGAAGATATAAGAACATATTTGCTATTTTTTCAAACATATTTCCAGGAAGCCTAAGCAAAGTGTTACATCTATTTGTAGAAACACCATTTACATTTTTATCTCTATTGATTTGATACAAAAATAAATTTGAACACAAAATTCATAAGGCATAATTGGCCAATTACAGGCGATGATTTTGCAATCAAAACAACTATGCCATAAGTTTATTAGTTTACATACATGCATATATATATATATACACACACACACATATATACAAGTATATATGTATGTGCATGTATATATATATATATATATATATATAGTATCATTTTACTATTTTTATTCTTTTTTTTTAATTTTTGCAAGATGACTAGGAAGGCAATTGGAAATGTTATAAAAACACATGAGTTTTCTAAAGAGATGCTGAAACAAATCTTTCCATTATTCTCCTTTTGAAAATGTAACATTGAGAAAATTTTAAAGTTAACTTTATTAGTCTTTTAAAGTATTTGAAAACATCTATATTATTTGGGTATTGTGGATTTTGCTAGAAATGAATTGCGATCATATACATTTATTTGCATGTTCCTTGATAAATTAACATGAAAGTATAGTGAAGTATAGAAAGTTTTATATAATGATGTGACATTATCTATGTGCTGTGTTTCTTTAGGACATTGGCAATCATGGCTCTTCACAATTTCCTATCCTTTTAGCTCTTAATAAATTTTGACTTTTTGTTATCATTCCTAAACTTTGCCTCCACCATCCACTTACTCAAGCTTGCTATGTTGGTTATGAATTATTTTCCTCCATCTTTCCTTCAATCAGTCCTGTGAGTATTAAATTTTTTAAGCCCTCATTATGTGCTCTAGAAATTTCAACTCTCTCTTCCTGATGTTATAAGTGTAATTTTTGTTTCTATTTTCTCTAAAACTTATTTTTCACATGTTCAGTCCATGGTATTCTTAGCATCCTTTTGTAGAACCACATTTTAGTTGTTTGAAGTCTTTACTTCATCTGCAAGGAGATTGTTCAGTATTCACTGCCATATAGGAGAACTGATATTACATAACAGTTTAGTATTCTTTTCTTTATTTCTAATGAAATTATTCTATATTTTAATACTTTAATTAGCTTTTGGAAGGCCACTTTCGCTATCTCAATACACTTCAGATTTCAGTGTCACATTTTCTGACCTCTGTTAAAACACTTCCTAGATACTTAAATTGTTATACTTCTTTTGTTTTGGTATCTCCAATTTGTAATTTGCATGTTGGACTGTTCCTTTTGCAAACAATTCTGTCTTTTTGCAATTGATGTTTAGTCTTTCCATCACTATCTTCTGCAGGAGATCTTGTAGTTTCCTTTCTGTGTCAGGCCAGAACAATTAAATTGATGAGAGATGCTTTGTAAATTTTATATATTAAGAAATATATAAGTACATTAAAAAGTATCCAAATATTTAATTGTATTCATTATATGAGGGATAGAAGGTCATGGTATTCTAAGCATCCTTCTATAGAACTATATCTCTGTTGCTTCAAGTTTCCTCTTCATCTGTGAGGTAATTGTCCAGCATTCCTACCATATAGGAGGATTGATATTACATAGCAATTCAGCACTCTTTTTCTATTTCTTAACACTTAGCTTAGCTTTAGGAAAGCAGATCTGCTGTTCCAATGTGCCTTTGGGTTTCAGAGTTGCATTTTCTGTCCTCTGGTAAAACATTTCCCAGATATTTAAATTTTTATACTTGTTTGATTTTGGTATTGCCAATTTGTAATTTGCATCTTGGGATAATCCTCTTACTGACAACCACACATTCTGCCTTCTTATAATTAATGTTTAGTCTTTTCTCCTCACTTATCTTTACTTGAAGTTCCTGCATCTTTCTTCCTATGTCTGCTATCAACACTTCATTATCTGCCTGCGATGCTAGTGCAATTAAATTGGTATATCTCAAAAACCACCTAAAATCAAGTATTGCAAATTGATTTTAAATGAAAGTAAATTGATTTTTCTTTCAACTGATACCAAATTTAGCCTCATAGGTATTACTTGTTATTAGAAGTGTTTCTAGTTGATCATATCATAGGTGTTAATGCTGTGTATTGAAATCCAGTGCTACCTGACTGCAGATTCATTCAGGTGCTTCCAAATTGTTAGTATGTAAAACTTGCAGGCACATTTAGCTACTTCCAGTTTTAAAAGGTTAAAGAAGAAATGGTTAATATTTAAAAAAAAAAATAATGTTGATAATCTTTCAAACCCATTCAAAGCCACTCATGTAATACATGCAATTCCATATTGACTAAACCAACGAAGCAATACCATATTTTTATGCATAGAATTACTAATATTTTTTAGTAAATAAATCGATACCATTTTGAAATCTACACTTGACTGACTAATACATTTATACACAAGGTCAACAGAGCTTCTTTAAATGTTTCCTTCTCCAAAAATACTTCCTTTGTATGACTTGAACCTTATACCATGTGATCATTTCTCTATTTAGATATGGTCTTATATCAGACATTTGACTCCATCTTTGAATAGGGTTTTCTTGAGTATTAATTTCAGAATTAGCTGTTTTTTTCTTGCATGCTTTTATAGATTTAATGTTTTAATGAAATTTTTCCAAATAATTATAGTTTTCAGCCAAGAATTAGTAACCATATTAATAGATACTATTTAAAATACCTGAAACAAGTGCTGTATTGTCATATTTAGACCATAAGATGTAGTGGCATTTTCTAATTGTGCAGTCTTGATACCAAAACTCTATTTCTTGAGATTTGATCATTATCAGAGGATTTCAAATTCTATTCATTAAATTTTGGTACCTCATGATAT
>CAHIKZ030000990.1:760000-835000 GCA_903632075.3 Acanthosepion pharaonis | reverse complement strand
TTACTTTTATTATCTGCAAATTACCAGGCATTCTTGATAGTGATGTAATTTCTTGTTACCTACTTCATAATTTGGAATTCAAAGTTTTCCTCCTCTTAGACTGGTTGCCACCTAAGGCTTGATAGCTCAGTCTACCCTGATATTTTACCCATAGGTGGGAGGGAGGAAATAAAGATTCATTCCTTCCTCAAGGGCATTAGTGCAAACATGATTGCAAAAGACTAAACCAGAATTTAAAAGTGACAAAATGACTCAACTTTCTACATTACACTACTCACATATCCAAAAGGATATAGTATCCATTTAAGTTAGCGACCTTTATGTTCATTGTAAATGCATCAGATTTTGTATGAGGGCTACTATATTTTACAAGTATATGCTGATATATTTAACAGTTTCGAGTTGGTAAATTTTACAAATATTAAGACTAATAAGCAAAGAGTAAAAATTGTTTTTTGCTTCTCTTTAAAAATGAGGAAACTAAAAGATTGAACAAATGTTTTAATAATATCCTCCACTGAGTTTAGAACAGCAAGTATTAATTTGAACTCTACCTGTTTCTCATAATTGACCCTAACCTTTACTTGGTAGATATTTTTCATTAATAATTCTGATTAGTTTCAGTTGCTGAATTTGGGGTTTGATGCCAAAAATTATTGTCCTAAATGAAAAACTATCCATATTTATATTATTTACAGTCAGACTAATGTTCTCATCTTTATTTTTACCAGCACAATGTTTCAGTCATAGTGCTCTGCAGCATTTTCAGGTGTCACTTGATCTGAGTAGATTTCAGGAAATTTCAGATTGAACCTTTTATTTAATCTATAAACCACATCATTTGAAGACTATCAACAGCAGCAACAACTAAAATGGATAGTAGATGTAATTCAAAGAGAAAATAATGACATAATCAAAAGAGTAACATTCCATAACACTTCAAATAAACGTTTCAGAAGGAAACCCCAATCAATACTGGAAATAGTCATAATTGCTACTGAAGTTGAGGAACTTGTTTTCCAAAAAAATGTTTTAAGAGAAAGGTTTGATAAATTTCAACTGAAAACAATACTGGCTGCTTGATCAGTGAATGCCAAATGTTTCCTTGGAGAAAAAATGGCTAATATTACCATTACTATAGGGTCGACTGCCCATGTCTAAGGATATCTCATCTTGTTCTTTTTTTAGTACTGTTTAATTATTGCTAGCCCTATTTACATGAAATGCGAGTCAGCACTTCCTGGCCCATGGACTGAACTTATAATTATCATGTCAAAGATGAAGATATTAGTCTGATTGTGAATAATGATAACTCTTCATCTCAGAAATTCAAATAGAAAAATTATTTATTTATATTTCTCCTTACATCATTTAACTAAATTTAAATTATTTTGTTGTAGAATATATGTAAATTTTATAATAATTAAGGATAAATATCAACTACAAAAAAAATTATAAAAGGAAAAACCTCTGCACTATATGACTTTATGAAATAAATTAACAAGTGTTAATCTCAGAGAAATTACGTAAATGTGATAATTATATTACATTTATTATTATTATATTTTTTATTACAATTGGTTCTTTGTAGCCACAAATTTAACCAACCGCAGTCATTCCAGTTTCAATAGACAAAACTTGAATTTGTCATGCGCCAAACATTATACTGAATCTACATGAAGGAAATGCTGTGTAGTGATACCATGCTGTCTATAGTCTGCTGCCATTTCAAAGGACCTCAGTCTCTGTTCAGCACATGTTTGATTATTCCTCACCTTGCATCTAATTTGTTATCTGTTTATACACTGTATTTTTTATTTTGTAAAAGGAACTTCATTTAAATATTCACTATTTATTAGATAAATAAATTTTGTTTTTATGAAGTTAAAATTATTAGTTGATTTTCAGCAACTTTTATAAAATTCAGGTACTTTTTGCTTCAGTGTTTTCTAATGCAAATTATTACAATTTTTATTTTTTTAAAAATAAAAAGAATTTGTCCAATGTTGACTACATTGGCTTAATTTCTAAATTCATCAATTTGAAGTTAGTCATTATGGTTTGTTAGTGACTAAAGTTTAACATGTTTACTATAATAACTGTAGAATTATTACTGAATAGAACCAAAAGGAAAAACAGAAAATGTTAGCATTCTTTTTCATGTAATCAATCACGAAATTTGGAGGAGTGTAAAAAAAAAAAAAAAAAAAAAAAAAAAGAAAAAAATTATATTCATTATAAAATGTAAATACTTTGCATAAATTCAAATTAAAGGAACTCAGACATATGATGAAAAGAGAATTTTTATTCAATTCCTTCGGCCTCCACATGTGTGACTGATTTCAATATGGCCACTCAGCCCCTTCCAGGTAAGTTGCCCCTTTTCTGTCTGAAGTGTTGCCAAGGGGAGCAACTCATGAAGATTAACACTTAGGTCATTAAAAATAAAAGGGATTCCCTTGCTGGAAAAAAATTCAACTGAAATTGCATAATATATATATATATATATATATATATATATATATATATATATATATATATTTTTTCTAAAGCATTTCTAATGAATTTATTTTTAATCTGACATTTTTTATTATTACTTCAAATGTTTTTTTTAAAGAATGCCAGATCAGACAATGGTTTATCCTACAAAGGAAAGTGCACATTTTTCTTTACTTTTTGAGTGAGCCAGCCAACTGATATAATACACACTATTTAAAATTAAAAAAAAGTATATCTTTTTTCTTTAAATTTTCATGCACTATGCCATTATCAGGCATATTTCTGATGATTTCCTTGCGAATTTACAGTTACAATATGGTAAGTTACAAGAATACACTTGATTCAATACATTTTTAGCTCTGTTCTTATACATTAAGAACTGAGATTTTTATTCCTTGTATTCCATGTATACAATATTTTATTCTCTCTCTCTCTCTCACCATTCCCTGATGAGTGAGACTGGGCAATTGCTGTAGGGTCTATCTATGAAACTCTGGAGCCAGGATGTTGACAGTAACTTTGACTCAGATAACTTCTTCCCAAGAACTGCTGCTTTGTGAAATCTTAACCTTTTCAAGTCTATGATTAACTATTATCTTTCCTACATAACCTCATGAATTTCACTCCTTGCCTTAAATAATTCTCATATAACACCACACAGTGACCCTCTACCTTGAGTGGCTTTTATATTGGGTAAACATTATTATAAAAAAACGAGAGATTAATAATTTGAATTTATGTAGACATAATATAACAATACAATCATTCTTTAACCTTCTATACAAAATAATTCTAGATAGAAATACATTGTTTTACTCATTTTGAATAGCTATAGTCATAGCCATGGTTTTTTCTTTTATTTTTTAATCTCTTTATTACAGTATTTCTTTCACATTTGTTTATATTTTATCATCTAGCTTTCCTGTTTGTCACAATTCGAACTTTCAATCACACAGCCAGTGTATTTATCTACATGTTTTTTTTTCTGCTTCACTCTGTCTATAGTTATGATAGAATGAGGAGAAGAAATGTACTTAGTGTTCAGATTCAAAAAGGCAGTTCTGTTGATAATATATTTTTAATGCTGAGAATATATATAAGTTGCATAGGTGATGATGTCAGAAAATCAGATTTTGCTTTTTGACCCATGAAATGTTTTTCAGCTCTTCCCATCTAGCCATCTATTGATCTGTAATGAACAATGCTTGCTTTTATTCTCTGGTATAAGTGTATGAAAACAGGGAGGCTAATCAGTAACAATATTTCCATTGCATAAATAGCAGAGAATATACGGTATTTTGGTAGTGAGGAATTAGTGACACAAGCATTCTTCCTAGTCTTGAAAAGAAATACAAAAGAAATGGGCATAACTAAGATTTAGATGATGGAGTTCCCAAATATTGAGCCATTCACAGAATACGTGATCTCCCATTGACCCCCAGGCATGTACAAACAAAAAAACATATCAATAATTTTTTTATTTAAGGGTAGAAATTCCTTTGCCCTTTTGCTTCGTTAAGAGAGACCCTACCTCTGATCAGTACTAGAAAGAGCAATCACTGTTAGTGTACTTGAGAAATATATTTTCCAGAAAAGTTATTTTAAGAAAAAGATTTTATAAATTTCAACCAAAAGTAGTACTGGCTGCTCGGTCAATGAATATCAGATTTTATAAGGAAAGGGTGAATATTACCATGTGGCCAGAGAATGAAGAAAAGTGTAACTCAAGTAGAACTGGCTGCTTGAACAATGAATGCCAAATGCTTTCTTAGAATAAAATGACTGATATTAGTAATTATTGTTTCTTGATAGATTACTTTTAACTTTATGTTTTGTTAATTCTTGTCTAATTTCTATTTTACTTTGTATAGTGAATGTTTTTGTTGGAATAATAATAGTAATAACAACAATAATAATAATGAATAAAACTTAATAAATAATATAGGTAATAATAAGCACATTAAAAACAAATTAATGTAACTTTTTATTAAATTGGATGAAATTATTAATGGGAAGGATGTGTTTGATGAGTGGTAGAAAGAGCATTGATATTTGGTTGGTAATTGGTAAATTTTAGTCATAAATCACAGTCTGTTCCATTGTTTAATCAGAATTACATTTGCATGGCTAAAACCATATTTTATCCTGTACAAACTTATAAATACAAATAAAAAAGGGGCTCAAGTGCTGCACTAATCTTGGGATATTTAGTCATTGTATTTACATTATTTCTGTAGTCATTAAGTCTTTTATTTTTGAAAGATGATTAAGCATCAAGAATCCACACACATATTGTGTAGGAGTAGATATCATCAGATTCACATTTCTCTTCAGTCTTTTGAACAAATTAGAAGTTTATCCTTTGTTTCCTATTTAGAATTGAGTTTCTGGTTTCTTCTAAATTCTATTTCAACCCTATACTTCTAAAATCTCTGCTTAAACTCTGAAATTATATTTACTATTTTCCTTCCTTCAATAAGAGTAGGTTGGTTCACCTCTCATCCGGTTTGCACTCCTCCCCAGTCTTTTGAACAGAAGTAAAGGTTTATCCCTTGTTTCTTGTTCAGGATTGGGTCTCCAGTTCCTTCTAAAGTCTTTTAATTCTCTCTTACCTTATGTTATATACTGTAACTATGAACACTAATGGGCATGTCCCAGTCCTCATAAATACATTGGACATTAGTGTAATGGGGGGGGGGTAATATACTGTCTAAGTAGTCCACCACTAGCAGTGGTTTATCTATGTCATACCACTGGCAAGTATTGTATTTTGTTGATGTTATAAAGATTACAATTTCATTTCTAACCTCCTTTTGGTTATTCCTCATTCAGTAAACCTTCCTAGGTTACAACACCTCTGTTATGCCTTGCATCTTAGTGGCATTATTGCCTTGCTTGACATGAATTGATTAAAAAAAAATATCAATGATTTCATCTTGCAAGTGAGATTCAGTGTTTGCATTTTATTATTCAAAATCAGGTATTTATTTGACCATCTTTTGACTCCCAGAGATTGATATTAATCTCTGGAGACACCTGATTTAGACTAATTTATCAAGAGTGATTAACATTTTTTCTCTTTGTCTTAACACTTGAATGTTACAGGAACATATATACATGATAATTATTCTATTTACATATCTAAAATGAATAAATGATGATAATAAAATTGATAAATAAAGATGTTTATAAAAATTGCATTTTACTTTAATATAATCTTCAATATAACCCATGTAAATATCCATATGCTTTTAATAGTAAACACATTTCTAAAATATAAAATTTTTACTATGAAATAAATTCCAGCCATAAAAATAGCTCCTTAAGAATTTTATAGCTAAGCAAAAGTAATTACATAGTAAAATACATCTATTTCATCTGCAGCAACCAATTTTCCAATTTAAGGTTATAAATTGTTTTAATTATTCATATTCTGAACTATTCCAAACAACACTTCTTCTATGTGCCATGTTCCTTCAGGACGTGGATGAGCATGGCTCTTCACAACTTTCTATCCCTTGTAGCTCTTAGTAATGTTTATCTTTTTGCCATCCTTCCTGTCCCTAGTTGAGCCATCCATTCAAACTGGTCAGCTGCCTATCCCTGTCACTTTTGCCTTTGATATATATTGTCAAATTCTCTTCCTTTTCATTATGTGTTCAATAAATTTCAGCTGTTTCTTTCTTATTCTGAGTATCTTCTTTTATGTGCCATGTCCCTTCAGGATGTAGGCGATCATGGCTTTCCACTATCTCCTATACCTTGTAGTTCTCAATATGTTTTGTCCTTTTGCTACTTCTCCCAGACCCTGTTCTGTCATCCACTTGCTTAAGCCCATTAGGTATGTCATGTATTGCTTTTCCTTGTTTCTCTTGCCCTCTATCTGCCCTGTGTGTATCAGATTCTCCAAGCCCTCCTTCCTCATTACATGTCTCAGAAATTTTAGTTGCCTCTTCCTGATGTTAAGTATAAGCTTCCTCTTTGTTTGCATCCTCTCCAAGACCTCAACATTGCTCACATGTTCAGTCCATGTTATCCTTAGCATCCTTTTTCAGAACTATAACTCCACTGCCTCAAGTCTCTTCTTCATCTTTGTGGAGACCTGTCTAACATTTGCTGCCATAAAGGGGGAGAGATATCATGTAGCAGTTCAGTACTCTTGTCTTTGTTACCAACAAAATCCTCTTGTCTCGTAAACATCTGCCTAGCTTTTGGAATGCGTAAAGAGTACTTTTTGTTTTCATTTTTTTGTTAAAAATTTGTTGCTCATGTGCTCCATCCATTGCATTATCAGCATCCATTTTCTTTTCTTTTTTTGATCATTTTGCCCCAAGTGAAATGCAAGGGATTACTGAGAGTGAAAGAAACAGAGGATAATAAAAGCAAAGGTTTCAAAGAGACAGTAAATTTAAATGCAACATCAGCTGTTGTGATTGATGTTGTATTTAAAGTTCTGAAGATCATAGTTGACAAGAAAACAAGATTCTGAATGAGAGTTCTGTTAGTGAGAATTACAGAAGAAGAAGAAACTATTAACATAGAACTTATGATTACATGTAACAATTTCAAAAGTGAAATTATGAGACATAACTGTAGAACCACATCTTTGTTGCCTCCAGTTTTTCCAGTGAGGGAATTGACCAGCATTCACTGCCATACAGGAGGATTGATGTAACATAACAAACATTTTCTTGTTTCTTAGTATTTTGCTTAGCTTTTGGAATGCATCTTTTACTATTCCCATATTTTTCCTGTTTTTAATTATTTTATTTATGTCTTAATGTAAAGAGAGAGAGAGAGCAAAAGAGAGAGGTGTAAAAAAAAATAACACCACCACTACTATTTTTATAATCACCATCATCATTTTCATATGACCACATCAATCTCAAATGAAAAATTCAAGACCAAATATTTTCTAATCTTTATTTGTCTAATCAATTTTAGGTTTATTATCTTTTTGAAAAAAGAAAGGACTTTTAACATTTTCTAAGAATAATATTGAATAAATCACCTTTCTCTCACCTTTCTTCCTCCTAATTTTTACCTAACTTCTTTTTGTATTAAAAGTGAGATACATTTATGTACTTTCTAATAATACAGGATTTTTAGGGTGATAAGGTTTTTTTTTTTTTTTTTTAAAGATGACTGGAAAATCAATTATACTTAGAAATTGAAATGAGAAAATGAAATCACATGGTAGTGATGATGATGGTCTCTTTTTCTTTAGGTTTTGTTGTTTTTATAGAAAAGAAATATTTTAGCTTGATGTTTAAATGCTTTCAAAAAGTCCAGTTAAATTTTTTTTTTTGATAAATAACTTCATCATATTCTCTCATTTTTTCTTTGTTTATCATTTAAGATGCAAATTCAACATCAAATATAAAAAAAATATAATTTAGGTTATAACAAAAACATTTGTGTAAATTTACATTCTCGCTCTTCCACACACATATATATATATATATATATATATATAGATAGATAGATAGATAGATAGATAGATAGATAGATAGATAGATGCACATAGATATTTTAGCTCAAATTTTATTTCAGAATATTAATTATCTTTGTTTGTAGGAACTAAGAAGGAAATCAATAACAATTATAAAGCAGCTAAATTTGCTTTAATGATTTTTCTGCAGTATTATTTTTTTTAATAAGAAAGCAAATATTTATTTACACAAAATAAGCAAATGATACACATATATACTTCTAAGCAGGAATTAGAATCCTTAGCATGTGGTTTAATAAGTCAATGCAGTGCTTAACAATCACATTTTTAGCTTGAGGTAAAACATGTTTAGAATAAATCTCAGATTCACAAAAAACTTCAAATTAAAATTCTTTTTCTGATTTCCAATTCCAGTTTCTTCAACATCATTGTTATTATTACAAATAGAAAAATACCTAACTTCTGCTACCATGCTTTATCTTTACAAGGGCCATATCAGACGAAGAATGGAGTATTGCTACTATATCAGGGCTGATGCTGCAAAGTCCTTGCTTATGATGCCTTGTGGGTGGGGGGGCACAATCCTTATCCTACAGATGAAACATTGCCAGTCTTTCACTACTATATTGCTATTACTATGGCAGATGTTTAGACGAGTTACATTCCATATTTTCACTAGTTCAGACCTTCACAGCTAGGATTTGCCATGCCATGTTCATGGTGGCAAATCATCTGCATTCGCTTCATGTTTGCTTTGATAAAAAGAAAAAGCAAATTCCACTCAGATAGCTTCTTCTCCACAACTGTTATTTTGTAGAGATTTTGAGAGAATGTTTCCTTGACAACTACAATCTTGGTCTCTTTATGGCCAAAGTCAACCAATATTTAATCTACTCATCCTCATCGTACTCTCTTATTGCCTCCTTCCTTACAGAAATCTGACTCAGTATCCCACTATCTTGAGTGGTTCTTGAACCTTTTATTGAGTGAATTTAACAGTAAAATCAAAGACTGCAAATAAACAAGAAGAGACAGGAAGCTCTCAAACTAAATTTAAAAAAAAAAAAATTATAAATTCTGTGTAAAGTACAATAAGGCTAAAGATTATATGGAGGGGAATGTAAAGAAAGAAACAAGAAGTAATATTTTGAAGTAAGAAACCAGGAGAGAACAGTTTAAAAATATATATTTGTATATTTATATATATATTTTTATAAATTTTATTAAATCTGAGTTTGTATTGTCATCAATCTATATGTAAAAAGATTTCCCTATTTTTCCTATTTTCACAGATATATTAACATACAAACTACTTTTTAAATAAATATCTACATTTTCAATGTTATAAAAAGAAAAGTATTATATTTATGCAGTGTTTGTGTTCATACATTTTAGTATGTAAGGTAGGCAATCTTTCTCTCCTATATATATATATATATATATATATATATATATATATATATATTATAATAAAAAGAAAGAGCAGTAAGATATATAATCTGGTGTTCTTATTAATATTTTTACAAAACTGTGCTCAATGCAAATCTGCAAACCATAAATTTATAATATATATATATATGAGAAGAAATATAGTCTTAAGGTGTGCTATATTTATGGGATAAAGTGCTCAATATCAGAGATAGAGCGTGTGTAAATATAAAAGTGAACATAGAAGTCTGTTTCATGTTATATGCAATCGTCAGGCCTGATGATTGCATATAGCATGAAACAGACTGTCACCTTTAAGTGTTGACTTCTATATATATATATATATATATATATATTTATATATATATATATGTACACCACATGTAACAGCAAAATTGTCCAAATCATGTAACAGCATAATTATCCATCACACAAAATGTTTAATATGTAAAAAATCACTGAATTTTTTTTCATATTTTCAGGTAAGATGTTTAGCCATCTTGACACCATTTGTCATGAGAATCAGTGAAAAACCCTTTGAATTATTCAGCTAAAAAGAGAGCATTTTAGAATTGTTTTGTGTCAGACCCAATGTCTTCCCAACTGAGCAATGGTAAGAGGAAAAAGATCATTCAGGCCTTCAGTAATGGCACCAACATTCATACTCTGACTTCCATCTTCAAAGTTCATTCAAGAACCATCAAAAGAATGATAAATAAGTTTAAAAATAGATGGATCAGTAGATCAGAAAACTGAATCAGGCGATCACAACAGGATCATCCTTTCAACTTAGAACTAAAGAGATTAATTAGAAAAGATCCAACTCAATCCATAAGATGTTTGACATATGAGAGAGGAGTTTCAGCTGTGGCAGTCCAAAGAGCAGTGAAAAAAGAACTGGAAATGAAATCATACATAAAACCTGTGATCAACCTTGCTACTCCAGGACAGAAAGTTAGAAGGTTAGAGAGGGCAAAGATCATCTTGAATTAGTTGGAAAATGATCCTGGAATTAATTCATGAATTTTTAATTAATCATAGCTAAGGATCAGAAGATCATGAAGTATCGAAATAAAGTTCTAATATATATGTATTATATATTAGAACTTTATTTCAATACTTCATGATCTTCTGATCCTTAGCTATGATTAATTAATGATGTGAATATGTTGTTTTCATTTATGAATTGTTTTGTCATGAGTTGAGCTTAGATAGTAATTATACATTCCTATTGATTAAAGTAGAGTCCAACAGTGTTATAAAAATCTCAGAGAATACCAGTAAATATCTTTAATCATTTCTAAGATACAACAGTTCAAAACTTAATCTAACAATTGGACAATTTTGCTATTACACCTGGTATAAATACAGAGTGTTTCACAATTTTTGGAAAAAAAATGACAAGGCACAAATCAAGGAGCACAAATAATAGAGTAAGGGAAATTACATTTATTGAAAGGTAAAAGGATAACATTTTAGGATCTGGAATCATTTAGTCTCAAACATGAACCAAAAATCTCAAGAGTAGCCCTAGAGTATATGCTGCAGATGCCCACCATTCAGTTGAAGGCACAGTTGAATGCAAGATTGTTGATAACGTATGCAAATTCCTCCTGGGTGATTGCTTGAATCTTCTTGGTGATGGCTGCTTTCAATGCAGCAATGGTGTGAGGGTTGCCCTGGTAGATGTTGTCTTTGAGGAACCTCCAGAAGAAATCTGGGGAATTCATCTCAAGTGAGTGAGGTGCCCATTCCACTTCAGCTTGGTGGCTGATGTGATGTTCCCCAAACTTTTTACAGAGCCATGCCATTGTTAACATTAGCAGTGTGAGGCCACTACTTTTGTTTAAACAATTGTGAAAAAACTCTGTATATATATATATATATATATGCTTTACAAAGCCTATAAAATAGAGAAGACTATGATAGTGATGATATACAAGAGAATAGTGAAAAGTTCTTAGTCTGATCAAGAAAGGATACTGAAAGTAATTCTTATACTTGGTCATCATTTTTTTAAATGTGGCTCAGAAGAAGAACTTATCTTAGAAGTACCTCATCATATATATATATATATATATATATATATATATATATATCACTTAAAGATCCTCATCATAAACATACTACTTACAGTTATGAATTAAAACACATTTCCATACCTTTATGTGTATCTATGTCCTTGCTTATGAACATCTATGCAACTTACCAAATATCAGAGCAAATAACGGAAGCAGTATGTCAAGTTCCAATTCCAGCATTACCATAAATAACTTTAAAGGGTATGAATCCATTTCTAATCCTCCCAGGAAAGGCAGATTGCACTCTCTAGCCTTCGTTGACAACCAGTCTAGGTGAAAAATAACTATGAATTCAAAACTGGTTGGGTATCAAACTAACATCACTACTCAATAAAATCCTACTCTCTATGGAAACCATAGCAACATCTAGTTTAGTGATGGGATGGCCTATACTCCATGGATGATTCTACAGTGTTTATACATATATATATCTTATTTTTTTTTTTAAATAAAGCATTCATTTTCAAATATTTAGTCATGAACAAGTATATATTTCTTATGAATACTAAAGTCACACATATTTATAGACAAGCATCAGGCAATATAGTTTTATATTCTTGTTTATTAAGGCATTTAACTGTACCATTACACCCCCAACAAAAAACAAAAAAACACAAAATGTATACATATAACAAAGATATAGATCTTCTTACATACATGGTGAAATATTTATGTACATGTATGTATAGTTGTGTAAACTAACCTGGACTAAATCGAAGATCTAAAAACGCTTAGAGGAATCTGAGAAATGGGACAAAATTACAACCACAGAAGATGCTGTGATAATAACAGAAAGATTTGCATTCCAATATGCACTGTGATATTTTATGATAACCTAAACCAAAACTGGAAAGATAACAGCAAAATAAACATTTTTATTTCTTGCTTATTTCATCGCTTACTGGATTTACTACCATTGGTGCGTTATTTTTGGTTTTTCTGATAAATACCTATCCCTACCGATTTCCACCCACTCTGTGTATTAACATTATTTCTGTTTTTTGTTGTTTTAGTTTTTGTTGTTGTTGTTTTTTTTTTTTTTACAGTACTCATAACAAGAAGAGAAATAAGAGAGAAATCAGAAAGGAAGAGAAAAATGAGAGAAATTGATTAGCATGGCTTCCTCCTATCTGAAATCTGTCATGTTCACAAATGACATTTCCAAGAATTGATATTAAGCAGAGAGAAAAAAAAAAAAAAAAAATATATATATATATATATATATATATATATATATAAAAAAATGAGAGTGCATCAAAGGATAATCGTGATCAATAGGTGTAAAGGTAGGTGGGTTGCCAAGTAATGAATTATTACTCACCTTCTCATTCAAACAGCATTGTAAAGAATTCTCTATTTTCTTTAAAGCTTCACTTAAAATGTTAAACATGATAGTAAAAATAGTTAAACTGATTACTAGAAGTATTCTGTGTTGATTTGATTAAAAAACAAGGAAATTTCATTAGAAACAAAGAAAAGAGGACTGAACTGTTATCTAATATCAGTCCTCCTCTCTGGCTGTGAATAATGGACAATATTTCAGGATACATAAGGAGAGACTTAAGGCAAGAGAAATGTGTTTCTACAGAAAGATACCACAGATGGAACATGTGAATAATGAGGAAGTTTCAATGAAGATGGAAGTAAAAAGTATGCTTAAAGATGTTTAAAATTTCTAGCACACTATAATCAGTAAGGAATGTTTGGAGAACATGTCACTCATAGGGCATACTGAAAGCAAGAGGTACAGAGGAAAGCAACAAGTAACCAATCTAATGAGTTTATATAAATGTTTGAACTGAACTGGGATTAGGAAAGATAGCGAAAAAAAAAGAAACATACTTAGAAATACAAATGATAAGAAGTTGTGGAGAGCTATGATCATCGATATCCAAAAGGGACACAGTACATAGAAGATAGATATGAAGCCTATAATTTCATTTGGGATTTTTTCATTAACTAGTTAAGACTCTTAAATACAGTTGTTTTAATTAAACTTTGACTCTGAAGAATAACAGAATGAAATTCATATCTTACCTAAAATCATAGAATAAACATCAAAAGGCCAATTAAAGGCCATTTACAAGTGTAAAAAATCTTAAAGTTTGTGGAGTCATTTATTAAAAGGGTCAATAATGAACTGAATGTCAAGGGATTTTGAGCTTCTGGTGAAGAGAAAGGTATTTTTTATCTTCCCACACATCCTTAAAGAAATAGATTTAAATATTTGGAAATTGTCACTAAAATTCTTTTAAAAGATATTTAATATTCTGTTGTGTAAAAATGTGTAGAGTTAACTTCGCAATTAAATGTAATGGGCAGAAATGATCAACAAACTGAATTGACAATAAAAAGTAATAAAAGAACAGGATAAATATAGTACGAAGCAAACAATATATGCAAGACAAAAGTAGGCAAAGAAGCAGTAATGAGGTAAGAAAGTTCACAAACTAAGAATGGAGTTAACAATCAAAAGGGATACAGACATTTGCAACATTCTGACTTCAAGAGAAGAAAGAACAGAAAATATGGCAGATGAGACCGAGAAGTGGACTATTTTATTGGCTAGGAAGAAATCCCAGCATGCATCTCTATGATTTGTCCATAACTTCATGGATGATGTTTTTATAGTCATTCCTTACAGGATTGAAATCAATTTTTATCTTCCCGCTTATCTTAATAATAAAATAGACCATTTAATTGTTCCATCACTGAAGGTAGAAGGAAAATATCAACTTTAAAGAGACAGTTGAGATTTTTCGGATGTATGATGAGGAAAGAGAGCTTGGAGAATTTGATACTTACAGGACATACTGAAAGCAAGCAGTACAGATGAAAGCAGTAAGTAACCTACCTAATAAGCTTGTGTAAATGGATGACAGAACAGAGACTGAGAGGGTAAACCTTACTAACAGCTACAAAGGACAGGAAGTCATGGAGAGATATAAATGCCTAAATTCTGAAGGGACATGACATAGAGAAGAATATTCATTCTCAGTGAGCAGTAGGTAATCCATGTTGTGTGTTTAGAATTTGGGAAGATGACAAGACCAGCTGCTTCATGGTCTATCATTGAATAGAGTCAGCAAGTGCTGGCATAAAGATCAATAAATTAGTTTAATGAAAGACAATCCTTTCATTTTAAGAATCCAGCCAATTAAACTCTTAACATTTTCATTAAAGGAATTTTGTATTTTTAAAATTGCCATAGTTCTTTTAATTTTTAGCCATTAATGAATTTTTAATCCAAGATTATTTATTATTATGATAAACCTTATATTTAGTAGGTCCACATGTTTGAGTAGATATCTTGGTTATTTAAGACAAATGAATATCTACCAGCCAAAATTTAAAAGTCAAAGTCTTATAAAAAAAAAAAAAATACAGGTCATTTCCTGTTGAGAGATATATTTTCTTCAATAAGTCTTTTAATCTCTATGCCTGTAGATATTAATTTCACTGTTTAAAAAAAAACAAGCAAATCCATGCAAACATATGAGTAACCACTAAATCATTATCCTCCGTCTTCTTAATTACTATTTAATTGTTCTCTCTTAATAATGTTTTCTTTCTCGCCTCTTTTCTCACACTCAGTAACCCGTTGCATCTTAGTGGCTTTATTGCTTTGCTTGGGGGGAAATGATTAAAAAAAAACTTTATTGTAATAAGAAACAATTCTTCTAGTAAAAGACTTAGTACTTACGGATTCTGAGCAGCATAAAACGTTTGAGCTCTTGAGTAGTCATTGAGAACATAGGCAATACACCAAACTCACTGCAGTTGATGTATTCTCGGACTTATAAACTCTACCATACCATAGTAGTATATACAACTACTTTGCTTAATGTTGTAATTGCTACAATAGGCAAGAAATAATTAACATTTTTATTTTATTCTATTTTTATAGAAAAAAATCAAAAAACTCTTCTCATCCACCCATTGACTTACTCCCAAGCCTGATCAATGTGACCCATGACTCTGTTAGGCACAGTAATTTCCAAATTATTTGCCAATTCTTTATGAACTTTAAAATGTAGCAACGATATCTAAACTATTTTCTTTCTCACCACCCAATCTAATATAACGCTTTTGTTGGATTAATTAACAAAATCAATGTTACAGCTAATTCTCTCTATTTATATAAGCATGAGATTGAGTGTCATATGAAATCTGGAAAAGATATTGGCTTGATTAAAATTTGAACCAGGTAATAAGTATTTCAAGAGAGGCTAATTTTTTTCTAACCCAAATGTGAACAGTTTAGTCAATTACAAATTCTATAGAATCTAATACTAGATATAATGATGAAGGTATGGGAACATTGTTTTTACTCAGTTTTCTTCTTCTGTATGTTGTATCCCTTCAGGATATAGCTGATCATGGCTCTTGACAACTTCCTATCCCTTCTGGCCTTTAGCAGTTTTTCTCCCTTTACTAAGGTTCCTGCCTCCTATTCTGCCATCCATTTACCCAAGTGAAGTGGCTCACAACCTTTCCTTATCTCTTTTGCCCTCACTATGCCCAATGAGGATTAATTTTCTAAGGCCTCCTTCCTTGTTATGTGTCCAAGGAATTTCTGCTGTCTTTTCTCAATTATAAGTGTTCTTTGTGTTGCCATTTTCTTTAAGACTTCCTTGTTAATGCTCTATTTGTGAAATTCTCAGTATCCTTCTGTAGAACTATATTTATGCTGCTTCCAGTGCTCTCCTCATCTGTGGGGTGATTGACCAGCACTCACTGCCATATAAGATGTCTCTTAACTTTGAGTTTTCAAACTACATTGCTAATACTAAAATGGATAGTCCAAATAAATTATTTTATAGCACAACTATATTACTACAAAATGGATAATACATGTAATTCAAAGAAAAAGTAATGACAAGATGCTGATTTTCAATACTACCTCAAAAAAAGGTTAGGTAGAAAACTTTATTCATATTGGAAAGAGCAATAACAGTGGATTAAGAAACCTATTTTCCCAAAGAATTGTTTGGAGATGATTTTATAATTTAAACTGAAAGTAGTGCTGGCTGCTCAAACAATGAATGCTAAATGTTTCCTTATAAGGAAATGGCTAATATTACCATTATTATTCCTTCGTGTTCAATGTCTAGCCTTTTTTTATGTGCCATATCCCTTTTGGACATGGGCAATCATGACTCTCCCCGTCTTCCTGTTCATTGTAGCTCTAAGCAATGTTTGACTTTTTACCATCCTTCTTTGTCCCTGCTCTGCAATCCATTCACACATTCTCACGGGCAAGCATAACTCTCCCTATCTTCCTGTCTCTTGTCAGTGATAATCATAGATATATGTAGCTATAAGTAATGTTTAACTCTTTACCATATTTCTTTGTCTCTGCTTTGCTCTCCATTCACACAATCACATTAAGTCGGTTATAAGCTGTTTACCGCTTCTTCTTTTAATATGCTCTGTGAGTGTTAAATTTACCAACCTCTCTTTTATCAAAATGAGTCCCAGAATGTTTCTATATGATTTTAAGTATGTGTCCTTTTAGTTTCCATTTTCATTAGAACTTTCTAATTGTTCACATGGTAAATCCAGTGCTTATTCTCATTTAGTCTTAGTAGATTTTCAAAAATTTGCATTAATGCTCTTGGAAATTCCTGAATATCTATGATTATCACTGATTTGCCATGTGTGTGAATTCTGAGGCAAGATTTTTTTTATGCGCCATATCCATCCGACTTTATCCCAACTCTGCCATTCATACACACAAAACTCTTATTTTAATGAATTTTTTTTAAAATCATTTCACCCCAAGCAAGGCAGGAATGCCATGAGTGCACAGAGGGTTACCGTTGAGTTAATTCCCCTTAGCAAAATGGCAGTTTGGAAAAGGTAGATGTACACAGGTGGCACTGCTAAGTTATTTGCATGCAAATAGTCATAAGATTATTATTGGCCAATCATTCAGCCAGCATCATGTATAATATATAGGCCACCCAGAAAGAAGAGGGAAGCCATCTTGGAGTGAAGGTGAACAGAATGAAAAAGGTAAATCCATCAGAAGTTTAACAGTTATAAGGAGTGAAAGTGAAAGAGAAGACAGAGAATAGTGGGCATTGAGAAAAGGACAAAAGATGGTGATTGATGTTGCATTTAAATTTTTGAAGATTGTATTTATCAGGGAAGCAAGTTTTATAGGTGGAAAGTGTGAGAAAAGAAACTGTTGGAGTAGAAGTGTTGGTTGCATTTAGCTTTTTCAACAGTAAAAGGGTGGGACCTAAATGCCAATCTAGTAGCATTCTTAAATTTATATAAGTGAGCCCCAGGGAAAAAAGCTCATCAGAGCAGTTAGAGATGTTACTCACTGTTTCCCTCTGTCTCTTCTGCCTTCAATATATCCTGTGAATGTTAGATTTCTCAAGCTGTTTTCCCTCATAATATGCCTAGAAATTTCCAATCTTTCATTCCGATGTAAATAAAATCGCATGTCCACTGAATGACAAGAGGCCAGACTCTGACAACTAATTCAGTATAGCATTTCAATGACTTCCTTTGGTCACTGTAAAAACAATAACAATTCTAATGTTGCTGCTAGTATAATCCTCCATCCATATTATCATTATACAATCAACAGCATCACCAAGCCTTGCTATAACATTTATTGATGTTGTCACTAAGCTACTCAACATCAATATCATGACCAATATTATCTTAATCCACACAAAAAAAGATAAGTAAAAAACATGAAAACCATTTTTATTACGAGCAAAATATTCAGAAATTTTGTCATATCTTCTTCACCACTGTTGTTATCATCATCATCATCATTGTCAATACAATTATTAACAATCTTCACCACTATTTCAGTTGTCTAATACAGGATGACAGGTGGCAATATGTTTTTCTCAAGTTATGCAAACACAATTACAATTGTCCAACAGTAATCTTCTTCATGTCCTAATCATGAAACAAGATATGCTTACACCTTCAAAGAGAACTGTCACATGGCATAGATGTTTGGATAGAAATATCTTTCTGAAGAGAAGAGAAGATAATCACTAGGTTTCTTCCTGTTACATTATCATTGCTACATATCGGGACGCAGAGAGATTATTTATTTAGAGTGGCCATTTTTCTTTCAAGTTTTTAAGGAGTTCATGAGATATTTGGAAGCACTTTATATTTTATATATGAAAAGTATTATGAAAATAAGAGTTTTTGGAACATTTACATCTAAATGGGTCTTGTTAGGAGTTAAATGACATTTAAAGAAAAGTTATAATGCATAATGTCCTTTTGTCTCGATTAATGCTGATATATGGAATGATATATTTAGATTAATTCAGAGTACCCATGAAATTTCCATCGTTTCCATATTTGAATCTTCTCTTGAATCATAATTCTTAAAGCTCTTTGTGAGTTCCATGACTATAAAATACCTGTGAAGACTTCCCTATCTGAGTTTAACAAAATATACAGTAAGAATCATAAGTTTGAATGCAGGTCATTATTTAAAGAAGTATGAGGGTACAAATGAAAACATTAAAAATTGACATAATTTTCTTTTTACTGAAATATACTTTAAATGCATGTGGGCATTATTGTCACTTTTTTTTTCCCCCTTTCTTTCTTATTTATTTTTTCACTAAAACCAGACAGCATCTCTAATATATCTTTTCTTCCTTTGCAATCAAAAAGAGAATGGTTCATTATTTATCTCAGGTAATGGCAAGGTGTAACATATGTTAACTAACTTTGTGAATTCACTTTTAGACAAAAAAAATTATATTAATCTCTGCCATGACTTACCATCAAACCCCTGATGAACTCTCTCTTCATTATTTGTTTGGTCTTCTGTTTCTTTCATTAGCCATTTGCTCCATTTTTTACACTCTTGATATGTATCCTGTTTATCTTCATTCACTTTTGTCTCTTTCTATCACTTGGAGGTATAGGATTCCACTTTTCACTGAATTTGCATATTCTTTTTTGTTTTTTTTTTTTGAGAGATTTTGTTAATTTTCATATTTTCCACTTGTATACCAAAGCATGCATTCATTATACACTTTATGTTTTAAGCTTCCTTTCATGATGTTTCTATTTTTACTAAATTCTTTTCAACTAATTGGTATATATTGTTTTACTTTAATTTTATGAACTTTCTCTAATTTTATCATTTGTTTTCAGTAGTTATATTTCTGGACCTCTTCCAGATCTTCATTACACTTATGATTATATATAGTTTGAGACTTTTCTGTTCAGATCATTTTTCATTTCTGGTATTATTAAGTACTGCCAGCAAATTGCAGATGAATCAAATATTCTCTGTTCAGCTTCTATAAAATATTTTAAAGTTATGCTGTAAATAATTAATGTGTCTTTCTTTCATCAAAATATTCCAGTACTGTTATTATATATAATTTCAATATCTTGCACTTGTAATGATTTGAAAACTGCTGAGTTTTTCACTGAGTCAAATACCTTTTCATGGCCAACACAAATCAAATAGAGTGGTTTGTTATATTCTGCTGTTTTTCAAGCAGTTGATTTCCTGTTCATAAATGGTTTATTGTTGAGTATCCATTTTTGTAGCTGATTTTCATCTGGTGTATTTGTTAGTCTGTTTTTAAATACTTTTGAGAATAGTACAGGTTGGCCATTAACAATCCAGTAATCAGTCATCTGGTTCAATCAGTAATCTGATACTAATTTCCACAACAGCAACTTCAGATTTCACAGGTCGCTGCAAACCTACCACTATTGTTTAGTGGTGAAAAGCGGTGCATCAGCTGTTGTTGAGCACTTTCACTCACCAGCAAGGCATTTCTAATTGTCTTTTGTGCATTTTTATTATATTCTGCTGATGTTTATCCCCAGTCATGGCTCCAATGAATACAGTAAGTGCTTTTCATAGTATGAAGCACAAACACCATATGTTGTCCATAACAGATAAGGTAAGACTTCTGAAAAACCTTGATAGCAGTATACAAAGCATGTATGATTCATATAACATTGGCTCAACTACAGTTTATAAGATTAAGAAACAAAGAGAAAAACAACCATCAATGATCTGGCAAAATTACTTATCCAGCCCCCAACAAGTCCCAGAGAGACCAGCCTGGTGATAGTTACTTGGAAGATACCAAAGTCTTTATTACTAACTTTCATATATACTGTAGAATTACAGTCACAAGTTATAAATTTGGAAGTACTTTTCTTCTGTATAGACACACACACACACACACAAGAAAATTGTATTTATTTCTCAACTACATTAAGTCAGTATTTGTTGTTGTTGTTTCAAAATATATATATAGGTGTATGTACCATATATACTTAAGGATAAGTTGCACCAGTAGATAGGTCACACCCTTAGATTTGGATTGTCAAAGAGGGTATTTGCGATTGACTTGCAGATAAGTTGCACTATAATCTGGGAGTTACATGGCTCATTTTTAATGTAAATATAACTAATATTTGTTAAATATTTCCAAATATTCATATTAATCTCAAAACTTTGCTTATATAAATTGAAACATAAGAAAATTGTTTATTCATTTAGATATTGTTATTACACTTCATCAGGATCGAAACCCCCAAATTCTTCATCATCATCATCATTGTCAAACATTCTTGTCATTTGTTCATTCAGTTACTGTGTAGTCATCAGTGGCCTTGTCATAGTAATTGTTCAGTTCATCATCAGTTATGGTATGTTCATCTTCATCCTCTGTCTTTTTCATGTTTGAACCAACCAAATCCACATACATCACATCGTCTTCAGTGCTTATCCATGGTACTCACCTGGACTACAGATATATCACAGTCTACTTTAGATTCTCTATGATGTCAAGTGGATGGGTCACACTGCTGATTTTTATTGAAATTTAGGTGAAAAAACTGCAACCTTTCCTTCAGTATATATGGTACATTTTATTTACATGCTATAATAATTTTAAGAGTAGAAAACATTTGCTGATTTTGAATAACTTTCTTACCTGTTTGGCAGGATGGATGAAGTCAAAACTTACCTGGAAAAAATACCAAAGTAAGATTAGAAAACAAAATAACATACAAAGTAAAATAAATGTTAAAAAAAATACCACAAAAACGAAAGCTAAAACAAAACACTTTTTAAATGTTTTTGCTTCATAATTTGTATCAAGATTTCTGTGTATAATTTATAACTATTTGGGTTTTTTTTTCTAGATCACTAAAGAAACCCTTTTTTTAAGAACTGTCACAAATTGTATGGCAACTGATTATGAAGTGGAGAAAATAAGACTAAACCTGTATCATTGTGATTTAACAAACGTAAAATAAACAAAACCAGATGCATTTTACACATATGAAAGCATAATTTTTCAAGCTCTTAATAATTTATGTGCTTCTTTTCAAGACAAAGTAAAGAAGATAAATGTTTGCAAACTTAGAATTCAATAAAATAACTTGACAGTGAAGAAAGTTAAATTTTTCTGAATTTAATTTTTGAAGATCATGTTTTAAAAATTGTTGAAAAAATGGCAGTGGCTCCATCATTGAATATTATCTGACATAATTTCTTTATTTCATCATTTTTGAGGATTCTGCTCCATTATTTTTTAACTGATTCATACAAATTTAAATTCTATACAACATGAAATACCAAGCATTTAGGAAACCTTTTATATTTACATATGATAGAAAGTAAGCTAAAGCTACAAGTTATTTTGCATACATGGAAATTTACAATCTATAAATACAAAAAAAAAAAAATTAACTGACTTTAATTGTATTTGGTGGGGTAGACAAAACAGAAATTAAGGAAAATACATTGCTTTTCTAATTATGATCCAAATACTGATTTATAAATACACAATCAAAATAAATATATAACAATTGTAAAAAATATTAATAATAACTAGTGAAGATCAGCTTTCTCCATCTACCCCATTTTAGCCCTTGTGGCACATCTTGGTGCAAATAAATAAGAAGATCAAAGTCTAGTATCTGTACTTATCAGCTAAATTTGATTTTCTCTCTTTACTTTTATCTTCCCATCTTTCTTTCATTTTCTCACTGAAACCAAGTAGTGTCTTTTAACCTCTTTCCATGTGACTGAAAGGGAATAGTCCATTATCTATTGACAGAGTGTAATGGTCCTACTAACTAATAAATAGAGAGACAAGCACAATTATAATAGGATATTTTATTGGTATTATTTTTTATAAACTCTTAAGTCAGTTGAGAGATAGATAAATCAAACTTTTATTAATTTATTGACTAAAGTGATTAACATAAAATTGGTGATTAGGTTTGCATAATGTCTTGAGGAACTAATTTCCTTTGATTATAATTACTGTCTGAAATGCATTCGTGACAGATTAAGTTATTTTCACACACTAACTGCTCTTAAGTGGCTGTTGTTGGCATCCAATAGTCAATGAGCTACCACATGCTATGAGCTTGCAGATATTTATGTCTACTTACTTATCTACTTAGGTATATATATGCAACCTAAGGAGCCTTGCTTCCTCTCTTATGACCACTTTCATGGTTAGCTCATTGTTTCACTTGACTTGAATTTCACTAACAGTTCTTTACCACTGAAATCTCTCAATAAATACAAACATGTGTGTGTGTGAGTCTGCATGCAAATGGGTATGTGCTTATATATATATATATATATATATATATATATATATATATATAAACTGTTTATTTATTTCTGATTACTCTAAACATTATTTTTAGTGGGTACATGTGTTTGAGTTCTTATCCTTGTTTTTTTTTTTTATTTTATTAAACAGTAAAATTAATAGCAACTGGACTAGATCAAGAAGTGCTGCAAAAAAAAATTGTGCCTCTAACAGGAATTGAAACTAGAACAATATAGATTTGTAGAAGTTCCAACAAGAAATGTTCTTTCATTAACAGGTATTTCAAAGCTTGGCCTTTTAGGCTAGCTCTGTGGCTGAATTGATAGAAGCATAGAAAGTATTTTCCCTGATGGAGGAAAAGGGATGCAGGTTCGGTTCATGTCAGAGGCACAATTTTTCTTTAGTATGACTTTTCAATTTAGTTGTTTTTTTACACAAGCTCATTAGGTATGTTAAACATTGTTTGCATTGTTATACATTATTTGCCTCTGTTCCTTTTCCTTTGAAGGACCTGTGAGTGTAAAATTTTCCAAACCATTTTTCCTCATTAAGTGTCCAAGAACTTTCGCTATCTGATGTTAAGTATAAGAATCCTTTTTGTTTCCATTTTCTCTAAACTTTGTCATTGCTCACATGTTCAGTCCATGTTATTCTCAGCATCTTTCTGTAGAACCACATTTTTGTTGCCTCAAGTCTTTTCTCCATCTGTGAGGAGATTGTTCAGTATTGACTGTCATATAGGAGGATTGATATTATATAACAGTACAGTATTCTTTTCTCTGTTTCTAATGAAATTTTCCTGTTTCTTAATACTTTGTTTAGCTTTTAGAAGGCATCTTTTGATATCCCAATGCATTTTTGGACTTCAGGGTTGCACTTTCCATACTCTGAAAATTATATTCTCAATCTAAAGAGGTTTTCTTTTTCTCTAATATATGACAACAATTTGTGAAAATGATAGTTTTTAAGGAACCATAAAAATAAAGTAAAAACAAAATTAGAATCTATGATACCACTTTTTGTGTGTGTTTGCCCACACTGGTACCTTCATTTATGAAAATATAGTATAGTTATAACATAGTAAAATATAATATAATGTTATAATATAGTAATGTTAAAGTATAGTATAGTTACCAAAGGATATGATGTAGGTCTAAATTTATATAATAATTAGGTGAAGATATACTTGAAAATAGTAATCAGATACACAGAATCAAAACATCTGGCCACAGACCTACCTCCTGTCTTTTGTGACAGATGGAGAAAGGAACAATGTCCTACAACAGAACTGCAGCATAAAACCCAGTCTGTTGACATCATCCACTTGTACATTGCAATGATAGAAAGCAATCATTTGGGTTTATCTCATAATTATCTCTTCTGTTATGTGAAAACAGGTGGGCCAATTCTTGTTACATATCATGTCTAATGATTCACAGGAAAACAGTTTTTGTTTTCTACTGAGTAATTCAACTGAAGAACTATTCCAAGGTTTACAGCTTTATAAAAGAAATCTCTTGTTCTTTGTCTTTTTAAGTCATTTTCAAGGGGTTTGTTGTTAGTATATTTTTGATATTTATGAACTAAGGTGTATTGTGTAGAAGTAGTAGAAATTCTAAGATGTGCTAAATGGAAGTAGTAGTAATTCCATGTTGGGGTGCCTTTAATACATGTTGCATCCAGTTTCAAAGAAGATAAAAGCTTGACTTATACTGCTTTATATAAAGTGCATCTATTGTCTTTAAACATCTTTTTACAATTACTATAATTCCTCATGTATAATATGCATTTTTTCTAAAAAATAATTAGCAAAATTAGGGATGTATATTATACACAGCTACTAAAAATCTTTTAAAAAATTGCTGTTTCATAGGTCAATTTCAGTTGCGAAATGACTACTCACCATAAACATACGACAATTTGACACTAACATTTGGTGATTGTGACATCCTAAGGATGTCAAATACACTTATATGTACCTAATAATACTTACATTTACAAATGTAAAATAAGAATTATTTTAAAACTAAATTAGAATAATATTATACTATGTTTAAAAGCATTTTTTTTATAAGAGAAGGAAACGCTGGTTGTAATGAAATTGGAAAGGTACAATTTATAGGGTTTGATTACCAAAACAAGAGGTGTGTATTATGCATGAGTAGAAGCGTTTTCCCCCACACACTAAGCATAAATTTAAGGGTGCATTTTATGGATTAAGGCATATTATACATGGGGAATCACAGTAGATGTTCTTAGACTGATAGTGTTATCTACAAGGATTTTTCTTGTAAGAATTTCTTCCAAACAGTTGACTCACCACATGACTTATCATAAGTGGGTGCGAATGACAAAAGAAAATTAAATGTGTTTTAAGAAATGTACAGTATCTTTATGCTTTGAAAGTTTTATTTTTTTCCGAATTGCAAAAAATATTTTTACATTAGAAAAAGATGATTAAATTTGACAGACTTTCTATTTACTGAATTCAACATATGTGCATATATCTCCAAACAAATTTGATTAAAAAGACCCGAGCATATATAACCGGTGCACCCCCACCACATCTATGATATAGAGCCAGCCACTCTAATACATCTCAATTTTCATAAAGTCGTATTCATATAAAATAAAATTTTATTGTAGCCTAATTATGTAGAATAATGGATTACATGCAATATAGGTGAATTCATCTAGAAAAAAATGAAAATAAATGCACTGCATCTAAATACAAATTTCATCTTAGGTAAATCAACAATGTTTTGCATTTATTTTTAACATCAACTTGACATTTTTCTTGTTAAAATGTTAAATAATTTAACATATTCAATATTATGAATAAAAAATAGTGAATTTTATATGAGCAAAATAAATTCAGCAATTTGGACAAAAAAAAAAAAAAAAGAAAGATAAAACGAGTGCCCAGAATGAGGTTAAAATCCACAAAAATTTTCATCCTTTATTAGTCACTTGTGCTTAGTTTAATTTGTAACAAATTAAATGTAGGTAAAACAAAGCAAATGTTTATAAAATAACATGGATTACAAAGCACTGCCCAGGACCCCCAATCAGGCTTGGCTCGACTGGTCGGGGAGTTAAGGTGTGAAGTATTGTGCTCAAAGTTGTGAATAAACTGTCTGAAGTTCATATTTTGTTAGTTTCTTCAAGTACTTTCAACTATTACAGCCATTAACAAGAATCAATTTCATGCACAATATTCAACACCTTACTTGAATATTGGAAAAAATATAATAAAAATTTAAACAGATAGACCGTATCAGTTCTTTTTAATACTTGCTGCCTAAATATACCATATTCATATATACATGTATATATTTCCATAGACATCACTGTTTATTTACAAATAATGAAATTAATGTTGATCTGTCTAGAGACTGAGAGGTCTTACTCAAGAAAATGTGCTTCACAACAGGAATCAAAACTGTATTCCTTTTTTCATTAGGCAAACTAATTTTAAGCCAAGTGTACCTCAACTAGTAAGGCTATGACCTTCCATAGCATTTCCATAGTAGCAAACCACCCACATTCTCTTCGTATTCCATTGATGAGTTCCACTCAAACAGCTTCTTCCTGCAAACCACTGCCCTATGGAACAGGCTCCCGAGAGGATCTTTCCCCGATCACGACAATCTAAACCTGTTCAAGTCTAGAGTTAAACTGTTATCTTCCTCTCCTATCTGTATAAATGCTGTACTGCTTGACATCCACACTGGAAGCTCTAATACAAACATTTTTAGAGTGTTTGGGTGTCAATCTGAGGAGAGTGCCAAGGATTCAGAAAGAGTTGGATGAGTCCAGTGGTGATTATGAAGGTGTTTGAAGTGATGAGGATGTTATACCTCCACTCATCTCCCCATATGGCCCTCAGACTCAACACGGAGTCCACGATAAAGTGCCTTGAAGAGGTAGAGTTTCCCTGGGTCAAGAGGGTGGCGACTGGAAGACCCTATATCTGGCAACAAGACTCTGCACCATGCCACACAAGCAGGAGAACCAAGTCATGGCTGCCAGACAATTTCTGAGATCATATCACCCCTTATATCTGGTAACCTAACTCTCCAGACTTCAAACCCCTTGTTTATTATGTGTGGGGTGCAGTTGAGTGAGAGACCAACAAAACTTCTTGTAACACCAAAGATGAACTGAAAGCAATGATTTTGTCAGCATTCACCAACTTAAACAAGGAGACTTCCAGAAGAGTTGCAGAAGATTCTGTAGTTGCCTGGAAGCTGTAGTTGAAGCCAATCGCAATTTTATTGAATAAATTTACTCTTTAGGATATTTTTGTGTAATTTTGGTAAATATATCTGTTAAAATGAGAGGTTAGTGTTATTTTTATTTTTGCGTAATTTAGATGACATTACACCCTGTATATGGATGTAATGTTTAGATCCATTACACCCTGTATATGGGTGTGTATATGCATGTGTCAAATATAACATTTAGATCCATTACACCTTGTATATGGGTGTGTATATGCGTGTGTCAAATATAACATTTAGATCTATTACACCCTGTATATGGGTGTGTATATGTGTATGTCAAATATAACATTTAGATCCATTACAGCCTGTATATGGGTATGTATATGCGTGTGTCAAATATAGTGGTTTATGAATAGATATATGAATAAAATTAAAGTGTTCAACCTTAGACTTTCAAGCTATAATAATGATAATGAATATTGATTTTCCAAAACATAACTTTCTCAAAAGAAAGTTTATGGTATAAAGCTTTTATTCAGATCTATGTATGTATAACATTAATATGCAGACATAATACAGCAGATATTTGCTGGTGTACTTTTGATAATATATCATACCCCATCACCCTGCCTTAAAGAGGAGCTCAAAATTATTTCCAGGTCTTATATGTGAAGTTAAAATATCTGGTAGGCTTATCTAATACACTACCAGTACTTTACATAGCATTAATCTATAATACTACAGAATGAATTCTAAAAGAGGAAGGGTTTTATGTCATCAAATACAGTACTACTTTCTTTCTCTCTCTCTCATATATTTAGTTTATGAAATATTAGGTAATCTGTATGGGTAAACCCAAGGAGGATAAAATCCTGAGAGCTCAATGTAAATCCAGGGCAAATAATTTAAATAAAAACAGACCACTTTAAGGTTCCATGTAATAAATTATTTCACCACAGCCCTTTAAAAGGACTGTGGATCATCAGACTTTACTTCCAAAGTACTTTGGAAGTAAAGTCTGATGATCCGCAGTCCTTTAAAAGGGCTGTGGTGAAACAATTTATTACATGGAACCTTAAAGTGGTCTGTTTTTATTTAAATTATATATGATAAAAATATAGTTTTAAGTTATGCTATATTTATGGGTTAAAGTTGCCCAATATCAGTGATAGATTGAATGTAAATATAAGTGATTACTGAGGTGATGCAATCTTCAGGGCATCTCTCTCTCTCTCTCTCTCTCTCTATATATATATATATATATATATATATATATATATATATATATATATGTTGTGATGAGATAACCCAACTTCCCCATTCACGATAATGGACGGTCTGGTGGCCGATAAAGTACGACCACAGGAAACAGTAAGGAGAGCAACAAAAAGAAGGTCTTTGTTTACTAACACCATTGCGGTTAGCTTACTGATGACTCTGTCTCTGTATTTTGACATACCTACATCCAATTATAAAATTATTATTGAAAACCACACTCGGGTTTACTTTGTTTATTATATCTTGTACGAGATATAACAATATATATATCGTAAGGGTTATAAATCCACTGGTATATAGTCCAATATAGTCCAAATGGATCCTAGTAATATAAAATATTAAAACTGATCCACAAAAAGAGCTCAATGTATTTATTATACAGAGCAACGTAGTAAACCAAAAAATCCCAAATTATCTTAGAGCTATTTCAGCTGACAAATACTTTGTCAGTCTTATTCAACCCCAGTATACAGACTGAGTTCATGTCGGAATTGGAAATTTAACTCTGACAGCATTTGAAAAATTGATACAGAATTTATCCATTTTAATGTTTCAGTCAGACTAAAAGGCACAAGCCAGTGGTCAGGGGAGGGTGAAAGGTATTAGCCTTAAAGGGAAGAGGTTTTATAAAATTCAACCCAGATATTAACCATGTGACATTAAATTAAGGTTATATGAAGAATGAAGTGTTAATTTGAAACTAAAAGAGGAATGAAAAGGTGTTTTTTTTTAATTATATAGATAAGGTTAAGTTGAAAAAATACAAGTTCCTACTTAAAAAACACTCTTCCAAAGATAAATTATACTTAAAAGTAAAATATATTTTATAAATTAAAAATAAGTTATATTTAGAAAATTTATATTAAAATTAAGTAAGATTATATTTAAAAAAAAAAAATTTATAATAAAAAAAATTGCTACACAATGGCTATTATGTTTCAACACTACAAATGTGTCTCCTCAGGTGATGGTAAATTACTGGCAAGTGAATGATTAATTTAATTTCAAAAGTAGAATACTTTCTCTTTTTTAGAGAAAAAAAAAACAGAATTAAAAATAGGATTGCAAGCTTTACCATGATTAACAAATCAAATGTGACCTAAACGAAATTCAAACTTACTGAAATTTTTTTTTCTATAGGTCATGACAAGAAGTTGTCTGTATATAAATCCTAGACAATTTCAATTTGGAAAGATACAAATGGTTACATGTAAGATTTATAGAAATCTGGTGTTCAACTTTCTTAAGAAGTAAAAGCAAAATAGGTAGAGAGGTAATTTAACATAACAACTGCTTCCTACATAAAACTTTGTAGTTGATAAATAAAAGACCCCTTTAAGAAAATGGCAAATAACTGTTTGAAAAAAATCATAAATACAAAACTACTTTAGCAAATTAATATGCAACGTTTAAGAGCATCCATATAAGATGTTAATAATACTAACTAATTAATGTAAGATGTTAATAATACTAACTAAACACATGTACATCCATATAAGATGTTAATAATACTAACAAAAGTTCAATACGAAATCAAAATGAATCATACAAATAGAATAGTAAGCCATATAAGGTGCACTGCAGTTCATCTACTGATCATTACTATAAGAAAAAGTATTATTAAATTCAAAGCTTAAACATATTGTAAGGGAAAAGGTAGACTATGCCTACAATTTACAGTCAATTCACTTCTTTTGTTTTTTAAGGAGTTTTTATCAGAAAATCTAATTTTTCATGTAAGCATGAAACAGGGTTCTACATGTTATTACTTTTTAAAAAAAATTTCCATTTTACTTTAGGAGTTTTATTAGCTTCTTTTAAATTAAAAAAAATATTTAGAAAGAGATGTAGAATTTTTATAAGTACTATTGGTAATTTTGTATTGGTAGTACTAAGAATTCTTTTAAGATTAGGTGGTACCAACATATCTTATCCTTTATAAGATATGTTGGTACCACCTAATCTTAAAAGAATTCTTAGTACTACCAATACAAAATTTTTCACAAGTTGGATTCTCTCTTGTAGAAATAGTACTTGGATAAACAAGTGAGTTGGTTAAACATTTGTTTTGTAATGGGCATTCATTAGAATTCTTGGAATTACATTGGTTAGTATTATTAACATTATTTATCTTGGAATGTGCATTATTATCCAGATTTTTAAATTGGTTTAAAATTTTATTATTGTGTTTCTTTATAATCTTCTTAAGATTATCAGTGCAGCTATAACTTAGGTTTTAGCATGTTTCTGTTAAATATTTTACTAAGAGGTTTACTTTTAGGGAAATGTTTATCAATTAAATGGAGGAACTTCTGGCCTCACTCAGTACTGAGCAATTGGTTAAATGGGTGTGTGACCCAAATTATTTTCCTATTCCTATTTCTTTTTCTTAGATCAGTATTATCATATTTTTTATCTTTGATTTCAACATACTTGTAACCATTATTTTTTTAAAGGAGTATTATAAACACTGCTATATTTATTAAACACATCTTTTTTAGATGAGTTGTTGCTAATCATACATTCTATAAATGAGGGTATATATTGGATTACAGATGGAGGGTGGTTAGAATTATGGTGAATATATATTGGGTTAGCATTATTTTTCATTTAAAGTTGGAAATAAGATCTAACGTAACATTAAGAAAATCTACTTGTTTTACATTAGCAGTTATTGTAACCTTAAGATTTAAGCTTTTAATTCTCTATGAATCATTTTCCTTAATTTGTCAATCTTAATTTCAGTAGAATTTCTTACTACCATAAGACCATCATCTATGTGTAACCCTATATTATCAACATTAACATCATCATAAGTACTAAGATTATATAGGATAAATAAACCCAAGTGAGAAGACTCTGTAGAATCTAATGATCTCATAGAAATATCAAAGTGATCATCAGAGTTTTTAACCCACTGTTCATTGTTGTTAATGAGAACAGATCTTCTACAATTCATTATTATATTTAGATCTTCACTGGAAATAGAATATTCTTTGATAAATTCCAAAGCTTAGGTAAGAAGATAGTTGGAAATGGAAGGTTAAAAATCCACGATATTAAATTGAATAAAAGAGCAGCTTCTTTTATTGTTACTTCCTTTGAACCAATTAATGACATCTGCAGTACCAGTCCATTATAAAAACCCAAGGCATCGTTTAATTTGTTGATTCTATCCAGGATAACTTTGATAAGCTTTCCGATTTCTGGTCTGGTAGGGCTGATAAACCTCATAGGGAGTTTGATCTCAAATTCTGGTTTATGATCTTTAATTAGGACATACAATTCTTTAGTACAGAGCTTACTGACCCTATTGCTAATTTTAAGTTTATCAGTTATATTTTTATAGGCAGTGTTAATTCTATCAACTAAATTAATAGTGTTAATATTTAACTTCTTATAATTTTTAGTTAAATTTTTTTAATCAAAGCATTATATCCTTTAGGATTAAATTTATAAAAATTAGCAGTTTTATCAGATTAAACAAAGATTTTGTTAGATCTATTAATATCTTTAACAATAGAATCTAAATGTCTCTGAAAATGATTCCTATTTTTATAAAAAGAGATATCGTTAATAATGCTTAGTTGATCCTTTTCAAAACTGTGTAAGCACTCAATGATTGGTGCAGTTTTCAAACTTTTGAAACCATAAGGATCTGATAGATCTGAAAGATCCCAATCCAGAAGGAAGAAATGATCCTTCCATCTCATTCTTCTAATCAGATTTTCAGTCTTTAAAACCAGTTTTTCAAAATATTCCTGTTTGTTTGTATTGGGAATATTTTTTAGCAAAATATTGGAATTTATTTGTTCCATGTTTAAGTCAAGGGAGCAAAATATCCAGGTAAAATGAGAACAAATGGAGTATAATTCCATAGTCCATAACATTTAATTTACAAGAGGGCTCAATACCAAGGAGAGCTATATATATATATATATATATATATATATATTTAGAGAGATAGAGAGAGAGACATTATATAAGTTTATAATCAGTAGTAAAGAATTTATTTCATAATTTCCTTTGTGGTACACAACTTTAATATTGAAATAAAAAAGGTAAGACCAATTTTATACGTCATGATTAAAAAAAAAACAACTGGTTTTGCCCTCACTCATCAGAGCTGGAATTGAGGGAATACATATCATAATATAAAATATAAAAAACAGATAATGTGCAGTACTAAAGGCGGAACAATCTAGATTGATATAACGTTAAGTTTTAACAGATGCTCCCTCTGTTTACAGGGGGAGGGCTGTCTGGACTTGTCATAAATTGTTTCTAATGCCTTCATAAAAGTAAATGAGCACAACACAAGATGGTGAAAGAGCCGGTGCTGAAATTGATGGCAAAATTTGGACTTTTTATGATTTTGTTGACAATGTCACTCAATTGGAATGTACTATTCTTAATTTTCTAAAGTATGTGCTGATGCATTCTAGTGTCTAGCCATAGGATAGTTCTACCTATGTAGTCAGCTCTACATTTAAACTGGTAAATAACATATTAATATGGTGGTAGTGGTTGGAGGGGTAGAACATTCTTTCGAGTAGATGTCCATGCAGACCTAGAGGACGAAAACAGTTGGCTGTTATTTTTTTTATCATAAAGGGTAAAATTGGTCTTACCTTTTTTATTTCCATCATAAAGTTCTGTACCCCAAAGAAAAAAAAAATATATATTTATAGATATATAAAGTGAGTTTGTGACCAACTAGATATGTTAGCTCTATCACTGATATTGAGCACTTTCCATTAACTACCACATAATATATATATATATATATATATATATATATATATATATATATATATATATATATACATATACATATATTATAAGAAGATAATCATACATTGAATCAGCAATATTAATGCAATTAATGGCAAAATCTCTTCGCTAACAGACTTAATATAAGCATTAAACTACTAACAATCCACTGAATGATGTGATCCTTATGTATAAAATTGTTGTCAGATGGATTGGGTGTATTTTTTATAGCAGCAAGTACTTTCAAGGAATTCATGTCCTCATCATCAGGCTGTAATTTTTTTTTTACATTGCTAATTGAGTCAATGTATGATTATCTCTTTATAATATAAAATATACGCTGCCTAATATAATACGTTTATATATATATATATATATATATATATATAGAGAGAGAGAGAGAGAGACATATATATATGTGTGGGTGTACATGTGTGTGTGTTTATGTGTTTATATGTTGCAAGTTTATGCCTTTGATATAAGTTCATCAATAGATAAAATGTTTGTCTAGCCTTTCATAATTTGAAAAAATAGTCAAGATAAAATCCATAAGTATATTTCACAGGATTCAAGATGCTAAAAATTTGTACAGCTGAACAGCAAAAGTGACAGATTTTAAACTTCCAATAAATGACGAATTTGTCTGAGTCAAACATAAAACTGTAAACGTATGGTTTCAGTTTCAATTTCTTGACATTTCAAGTCTAAATCATCTTAAAGCATAAAGATGTTATCTGTGTTATCATTGATTAAAATTCTAGGGAAGTGATCTTGGATATCAAATATTCAGCCTTTGCTTTATTGCACCAAGAGGGAAATGGGTTTGACTGAAAACTTTTATTCATGAGATAAAAAAAGGAATGCCAGCAGAGATTAGAGATGTGACAGCAAATGATATAACAACTTGAAAACTGACTGCAAAGACATGCGAGTTCCATTGAATGTGAGATACTTTTCTGACAAAAGGGACGAAGATAACAAAAAAAATAAATAAATAAAATCAAAGGACTCACAACAGGATCTTTTAATAAAGAATGTAATTTATTTAAAGTCCAAGAAACTAGGTAACAATAAAGATTTGAAATTATTTCCATCCTGAGTTCCTTCAATTTATTTGCAAGAGATATATTTGAATTATGCTTATTTAATCACAAGATAAATGATAATGGTAATATTAGCTGTTTCCCTATATGGACATTCATTGACTGAGCAGCCAATACAGTTTTCAGTTGAAATTTATAAAATCTTTCTTTTTAAACACTTTTTAAGTAAATAGGTTTCCCAAGTTCAGTTTCTAGTATTGATGTGGGTTTCTTTCTGAACGCTCTATGTGATGTGGTGTGGAATGTTGATTATGTCTTTGTTTTCTCTTCAAGTTACATGTGCTATCCATTTTAGTTGTTGCTGCTGTTGGTAGTCTTCAAGTTATGTGGTTTCTATTATTTTAGTACAGTTCTTTGTTTGTGATTCTATAGTGCCAGTCTACAATGTTTAAAACAGGATGATTTTGTCACGACCCTCAAAGCTTTTTTCACCATTGATCTTGGGAAGTGGTTGTATACAAGTGACAGTTTAGATATTTCTGAATGGGTTTGGTGCCATGCATGACATCCTTATGAAAGTCTCAATCTGACAAGGATATTTAAGAACATTACACTAGTTTTCGGGTTGATGTTTTGGTTTTGTAGCAAGTTGCTGTGTTGGATGAAACTACCTCTGGTACAACTTACTCAATGTTTAATTTCTTTTATACTTAATTAGTTATAGATGATCTATAAGATGAGGTATCTGAAGTGTTTAGTATTTACTAATTCCACATCTTGAATTCTTATGATGGATTCAGAGTAGGTGCCATCACTGCTTTCCTCCCAATTCCAGATCATAGTTTCTGTTTTGGAAGGGTATATCTCAGTTCCCATTTCTTGCTGTTCAAGATCATTCTTATCACAACTATGAACAAACTCTTTCATCAGAATAGCCCCATATCATCATTAATACATTGGACTCAGGAAAGAAAGCAGGATCAGTGTCTTCTATTGGGAAGAATTGAATCTTAGATGCATCCGGTGATTAATAAACTGATACTCATTGTCTTGATGAAAAAAGTATAGTTTAGCATTAAAAGATTGATTAAAATTAAGGTCTGGGTGGCTTAAGCAAGTGGATGACAGAACATGGTCTGGGGTAGTAAGCAGAGGGAGGGAACTTGTTGAGAGCTTCAAGGGATAGAGGGAGGTGGAGAGACATGATCGCCTGTACTAAAAGGACATGGCACATAAAAAGAAAGAAGTTCTACTTATTTTGGATAAAAGGCTCAATGTGATGATGGCAAGCTTTGAATACTAACGGCTATGGTGGAAGCAGATAAAATTGATAGTCAATAATTTTCTTTTCGTTAAATATTTTAGAAAAATGTCCATCATAGTATAAACAAAAGTTGTTAGGAATACAAAAAAAGAGGTTTTGATAGGAGAAGGAGAAGGAAGAGGAGAATAAAGGTTGAATGTGAGAGAGGGAGATATGTAAAGAGGAAGATTTGGGTAAATGAGTGAGTGTAAATGAGACAGGTTTTGAGGAGAGGCCCCTTTAAGAGTTAAAATATATATTACAAATGTCAGTCAGGGATAGATACAAAATGTATATACAGATGTACTGCTGACTTGTTGCTGATGAACTAAACATGTCTTTGTGAAAAGCAGCAAGAAGCAGGCTGACATACCAATGTTGGTGGGTGGGAAGAAGACATGTTTACACATCTTTATATATATATATATATATATATATATATATATATATATATGTGTGTGTGTGTGTGTGTATATATATATATATATATATATATATATATATATATATATATATATATATACGCTACACACACACAAATACTTATATGTTTGCATGCATCTATGTGAATTTTCACAAATATTGCTATAGTTTTTTTTTACTGAAATGTAAAGTAAGAATGGCTGGGTGTGTGTATGTGTATATATATATATATACACACACACACATGTGTAATATGTATCTATGGTTGTAATATATATGTTTATGTGCATAATATATATTAGATATGTGTTATATCCCATTTCTTACTAGGACACTATTAATAAAGGGCCACCCGTTTCGAAAAATTGTTAAGCATGAAATAGAGCTGTTAATTCATAAATAAGATAAAATGCTATTTTTTACATGTGTGTGTGTATATGCACACACACATTATCTATCTATCTATATATATATATATATATATGAGAGAGAAAGAATTATATATTACTACTATAAATTATATATATGTATGTATATGTATATTTTATAGAAAAAACTATAACAAAGTGAAAATGTTTTCCACAAATTTTTTTCTTGATACACAGAGTTATATAGTGTTTTATCATAACATGTATATAACACACACACACACACACGTGTGTGTGTGTGTATATATATATATATATATATATATATGTGTGTGTTAGACAGGGAAAGGGAGAAGGATTTTTTTAAAATTTGGCTTATTTATATGAGAACGGTGCTTAATCTTGGAGATAAAGCAGCTATAGTTCCTGACAGTCTTGACAGAGAAAACAACATTGGCAACTGTCAGTTTCCCACCTGAATGTCATCTTTAAACAATGAAAAAAATAACACAGATTGCACTGAGGGATGAAACTGACAATCACAATGTCGTGTTGGTTCTTGTGTCCACACTTACACAGGTTTAAATGATCTTACCAAAAAGATAGAAAGGACATATATCCATATATATTTGTTTATAAAAATGTTATTGATGATGCACACATATACATAGATCTAAACACAGAGAAATATATATTTATGAATCTTTATTTGACACCCAACAAGAACCAATATGGCACAGGTTTATTTTTTGATTTCCTTTTTTGGAGTTGGATACCCACATGCAACTCAAAGTCAGGTGATAGCCTATCCAGAAACTGTCCAGTTTCTTTGTCTTCTTACGCATCAATGAGAGTCTGCACATAATCTTCTTCAAGCATTGAGTAGTTATGGCTTGGAATCAATAATTAATTTAAGTAATTTAAAATAAACAAGTGAATAATTGCTATGTTATGAGAATTTATTGTTTCTATTTTTTTTAATTAGATTATTGTTGGTGATATTTCTGGGTATATTTTATGTTCTAATATCTTTTTTACAAAATTATATTTCATAATAGTGAACATTATATATAAAATAAAAATCACTAATTTTAACTTAAGTAGATATTTAGGATGGGTACGAACTGGGCCTTGATTTGAAGAGGATAAGAATGTAGCATTTGGAGAAGGATTCATACAAGAGTCTGTTCTACAAAGTTCTTGGGAATAACCTGAGTGGAACTTCTTTCTTACAAATGGAATACAGATAGAATGAGTGTAGTTTGACTCTGTAGATTCAGCATGAAGCATTTTAGCTGTAAAGGTCTAAACTTGTGGAGTCAAAGAATGGAGTTTGTCTGAACATTTACTATGTTAATAGTGATAGAAGAGTAATACACTTGTGAAATTGCATCTATGTGAAAGAGGCTGCTGCTTTATACATCCTAAAACTATAATTCATTATCTTTAGTTTTCATTATAAATATAACAGAAATTTTTTTTAAAACAAGCAAAAAAAACTTGGATACATGACACAACAGATATAATTGCACATATTTGGAAAACTTAACAGACTGAAGCAATAAATGACAACAATAACTATCTGCATTTCTGTGATGAAGTTGGTATCATTATTAACACTATTTATATTTGGACTTTTAACCTCATCTTTGTTGTACCCCCTGGGTTTCAAAGCCTCCAAGACCTCTTTCCACATCATGTGTCACAGAAATTTCAACTGTTTCATTCTGATTTTAAGTATAAGCTTTCTTTTTGTCTCCATTATCCTTAAAACTTCCATGTTGCTCACATGTTCTGTCTATGGAATTCTCAGTATCCTTCTCTAGAACCACAATTCAAGTGTCCTCTTCATTAAACAATTTCTGCTAGAATTAGCTATACAACAAATTCTTTAATGACTTAGAAGTGAAAATTTTTATTATCAGATTATAATAAAAATCATATTAATCTGAAATCAGCCATTCTTATTATTATTGTAATCAGGAAAGTTATATAATATTAAATGAATTAATTCTATAATTATTATTTTGATTAAAAGTACCAAATAAAAATACAAAATAAAAGAAATTAATTAAGAATATAAATTTAAATTTTTCAAGTAACTGAAGATATTACCTTAAAAATGCAAGAAAAATAAGTTTCAATTCTAATTATCATTTTTAATGTAACTTGGTAATAAATATAAAAATTTTGCCTGAAGAAATTAAAAAGAAAATTAAGATAGTACTTTCTGAGCAATACTTTAAAAAATAATTTTTCCTTTATATCATTAATTTTTTTAATGCAACTTTTTATTATATGACATGATAAAAATGGAAAAAACTAACTCTGGCTATTAAGATCTAATAATTATGCCATAAACAATCATTGGTAATTCTTTTAGATTAATATCTTAATTAGAGTTGTGGTCCCAAAGAATAATACTGAAAATACCATGGACAAAGTATGTCATGTAAGCAATGAGGAAGTTTAAGGGAAAATGGAAACAAAAGGGACATTTATATTTAGAATCAGAAATTTACTGTTGAAATTTTAGAGAAACAACAAGGAAAGAAGTCTTGACATTCAAAGGATATAGTATAGAGGGCTTGATATTCAAAGGATATAGGAAAGAGGGCTTGATATTCAAAGGATATAGGAAAGAGGGCTTGACATTCAAAGGATATAGGTATGAGGGCTTGACATTCAAAGGATATGGGTATAAGGGCTTGATATTCAAAGGATATAGGTATGAGGGCTTGATATTCAAAGGATATAGGTATGAGGGCTTGATATTCAAAGGATATAGGTATGAGGAGCATGGAGGAGACATTGATTAACCTACCTAATTAAAAATTATTTTGTGTAAATGGATGGCAAAAAAGAACTAGGACAGATTGTAAGCAGGTGAATATTGCTAATAGCTACAAATAGAAAGTTGTGGAGAGTCATGAATATACACTAACCATAGAAGACAAAGAAGCATCATAGTATACAGCAACTAAAAGCATTTCACTATCAACCAAATATTATTTTTACTTAAAAAAGAAAACTAGAACAATTATTCAAGATAATCACTTGTTATTTATCATTTTCTCTCTATATATAGATTAATAATCAATGATCACCAGAGATTTTTTTATGTTGTCAGCATTTTGAAAGTCCTGATCATTCAGAAAGCTCTGTAGAGAGGAGAAAGTGTAAAAATCAGAAGGCACTAAATAGGGTGCATGATGTAAAATTTCTCTGCATAAATTTAACAGGTTTTCATAGATCGTTCATAAAATGTCTGGAATTGTCATGCATATTTTCCAAAATTGTTGAAGTATTTTTATAACAACGGCCAACAGTTTTTAAAAGTTTTCTAAAAATTGTTTGTTTCTTTATTAGATGATTCTAAAGTATACGAGAAATAAAAAAATACTCTTCTTACAGACTTATACAGTTTGAACAAAAAAATTTTCAATAGCTTAATACAGTATGGCCAAGTGGTTAAAATGTTAGTATTCTAATCTCAAGATCTTGGTTCAAATCTCACTATGGTTGATTTTTCAAGAAGATAATTTCAGTATATAGCATTATTGGTAAGAACTTGAAATCAATACCATAGATTACTCCAAGACTTGTGAATGAAATTGGTCAGACAAAAGCATTTGGAAGCTGTCATACTATTATTAAGATCAATGATTTGGGTCTACTGGCCTCATTCAACCACTAATCATGCCAGATTATGTGCTCTCACTCAGAAACTAAGGTCCATTCAGTATAGTTGCAGTATAAACCACTGGTTGATTCTGTGAGTGTTAAAGAAATATTAAATGTGCCTGAGAAGACATATGACACATAGATTAGCTAGTCCGATTAGTAAACTGACAGAGGCCTACTTAATATAGCACAATTTATTATAATTTACATCCTTTACATTTGGACTAATGTCTTCATACCTGTTATCACAATCTTTTGACCACTGTATTTGCCAGCCTTCTTCAAGTTTCTGTTGATCCAGATAACCTTCAAGGAATTATGTTTACATGTTAAGAGGGACTCCTTAATATTTTATCACTTTCATTCATTCATTTTCTTATCATTTCTATTGTTTCAACTCTCATATCATTTGAAGCATTTTTTTGCTTTCCAGAAATCTTTCTTCAAACACTGTTTTTCATTTTCATATGTATTTCTGTTAATGGTCTTTGGAAGGTGGGCAATAGTCAGCTATACAGAATATGAAAATCATTGTTTAAAGCTTTATGGTTGAGACATGTACCATTCAAAAATGACTGGTTCAAGAATCTACAATAATCTTCAGCAGTTATGTCAATACCATCATCAAATTTGAAGAATATTATATTTTTACTGACTACAATACTAGATCCAGACATTATTCCATCACCTTCATGTTGTCATGATGGTTGACGATTGCCATAAACAACCCAACCTCTTGCCTAGTCATCAGGCCCATACAATGTAGCTCTACATTAATCAGTAAGAATTACTTTTGAGAAACCTGTTTTCATGTACTTTGTAATTGTAATACTCCTATAATCATTTAAAATTGTCAGCACTTTATTCTAATCTTTTCTAACCCTGTTACTTTGATCTTTTACTTGGCTAATGCTGATTGAACCTCAGATTTTAATATTATGCATTTTCCATGTTTTGATTTATTACAGTTTTTTTTCTGTTGTCATAGAAGAGCTATGCTGTTTATTCATTCCATCATTGTTGGACCTTGCCTTTTCCCATTATAATTGCTCTGTCTTTAGGTTTTACTCATACTACAGAAAAGCACATTTTCTGTCCTACTATTAATCTTTTTCTGCACACCTGCTGCATCTGTGTTCTGCAGTTTTTCAATTTCTGCACATTTCACTTTTGCTAACTTTCACTTATTTCTGTTGTTTACATCTAACGTCATCAGTTCTTCATTATTTCTTGATGCTATCAATTCTCTTTCATTAGGTTGAGAATCTCACCTGTCATCCACTTCTTTTTTTCACCTTTATTTCTTTGGGATAAATTCATTTTAAGATGTCACTTGTGCTTACCTTAACATGTTCCATTTTAGATCTTTGACTTATTCAGAAGTTGTATATTTGTTTTTAACTACAACTGTATGTGTGCGTGTTTGCAAATGAAATTACTACTCATATGTTCAAATATTTTATTGTTGCTTAATTCACTTTTCTTCTTAATTTTTCTTAAATCTCATTTTCTGATTTTCCTAAAGACATTTTTTCATGTCCTTATCTTGCCAATGTTTTCTGTGTCCTTTTTTTTATTATTATTTTTCTTTGATCTCTGTTCAACATTTTCAAAATTTCCAATGTCACGTTCACATCATTCAATAATTTTACAATATCTTCTTTTTCTTTTGTAGGAATATATTTCTTATTAGCCATGGAAATCTTTATATCTCTGAATTTAAAATATAAATAATGACAACTATGCTATTATATATATTTATTTACAATAAATTGGAAAAAGTTTGAGTTGCAAAATCAAATGTCACACCATCAAATATGTTATTCTAAATTCCTTCTAATAGATATTTTAGACATGACACATTTATCATATATTTTGAGAATTCTTAGTAATACAATTATTTTCCTTTTTAATCATTTCACCCCAAGCAAGACAATAATGCCACTAGGATACAAGTGTGTGAAAGAGAATGACAAGAATTTTGTGAAGGAAAATGAAAGAACAGGATTCAGGGGACAGAAGATGGTAATTGATGTTTCATTTAAATTTTTGAACATTGTATGTGGCAGGAAGGCATGAAACCAGGAGAGAGTGACAAAGGTGAAAAGTGTAAGAAAAGAAACTATTAGTATACAAGGTGCAGAGGATAAATTGTCGTCTAAATTATGCAAAAATAAAAATAACACTGATATCTCATTTTAACAGATATATTTACCAAAATTACACAAAAATATCTTAAAATACTAAAGAGTAAATTTATTCAAGAAAATTGCCATTGGGTTTAGCCACGGCCTCCAGATGACTTTGGAATCCCCTGCAACTCTTCTGGATGGTTCCCTTGTTTAAGTTGGTGAATGCTACAATAATCCTTGCCTTTAGTTCATCTTTGGTGTTACAAGGAGTTTTGTTGGTCTCTCACTCAACTGCACCACACACATAATAATCAAGGGGGGTTGCAATCTGGGGAGATAACAGCCAGATGTAAGGGGTGATGTGATCACAGAAATTGTCTGACAGCCATGATAGGGTTCTCTTGCTTGTATGGCATGGTGCAGAGTCCTGTTGCCAGATATAGGGTCTTCCAGTAGCCACCCTCTTGACCCTGGGAGGCACTTCTTCCTCAAGGTACTTGATGTAGGCCTCTTTGTTGAGTCTGAGGCCCTATGGGAAGATGAATGTAGGTATAACGTCACCATCACTAGTGATCACTCCAAACACCATGATGTTGTTTGGATATATCATCCAACTCTTTCTGAATCCTCTGCACTGTCATTAACAACCAAACACTCTGAAATGTCTGTATTGGAGCTTCTGGCACAAATGCCAAGCAATACAGCATGCTGTTTTCAAATTTTTGGCGGTGTGAATTGCATCATGGTGCTCTTTTTCTCACAAACAGTGCTCAACTGACCGTACTATACTTGTGCAGTCAACAAAATCAAAAACAAACAATGCAGATGTGTGAAATTAAACAATTTACTCATCACACCTTGTAGAACATGGTTACATCTATCTAGTCCAACAGTAAAATGATGAGACCTAACTGCCAATCTAGCTGTGCACTTAAATTCATGCATTTGAGGTACCAAGAAGGAAATGCTCATCAGAACAATTGCCATCAGAATATTTAAAGAAAAGACAGAGAGAAACCATGATGGGAAAGTGACTGAATTACAAATATTACAAACCATATTGTCATTATTTGGAGCTTCAAGGTACGAGTGATGACACCTTTTCTTAATTTCCTATCTTATGTTGTTTTCAGTCACTTTTAACCTTTTTATCACCCTTCTCAGTTTGGCCATCCATTCACTGAAACACTAACTTGCTGTTTCCCCTTGCTTCTCTTGCCTTCTATATATCCTATGAGCAACATTTCCTTACTATATGTCTTTTCTGATCAAAAACATTATTAAAAATATCCTTATTTTTTATATGCTCTGCCCATAGTAATTTCAGTTTCCATTGGTAGGATCACATCTATGTTGCTTAAAATGTCTTGTTTATCAATGAGGAGATTTTCCAGTACACACTGCTCTAAGCCTATGGGTCTTGATGGAGACTATTCATTTTAAACATTGTGGACTGGCGCTTGTGGAATCCCAAATGAAGAACTATATCAAATAACAAAAACAACAACAATACTTGAGGACTACCAACAGCAGCAACAACTAAAATGGACAGTACTTGTAACTTGAAGAGATAATAATGATAAAATCAAGATGTTAACATTCCACATTACTTCAAATAAAAAATTAGGCATGACCCCCCCAAAAAAAAAATCACTGGAAAGAGCAGTAACAGCTTACTGGATTTGAGAAATTGTTTTAAGAGAAAAGATTTTATAAATTTCAATGGAAAGCAGTACTGGCTGCTTGGTCAATGGACAACAAATGGTAAGGGAAACAGCTAATATTACCTTTACGATAGATTTGATATTACATTGCAGTTCAACAATTTTTTTCTTTGTTTCTAACAAAATTTTCCTCTCCCTAGTTAATATTGCTTCACAAAAACAGGCATTTTTACTATCAATTGTGATAATGTATATACCATCTTCAGTCTAATTATAACTGCAAGTCAAAGAAACTTTTTTGGCAAAGTTTCAAAACTGATGACCCTTAAATGTAATAGATGTCTTCCTTTCTCTTTGTTGTATCATAAAAAAATCTAATCAGTTCAGCTAAGCTGTAGAAGAAATATGAGATGAACAATAGTTCAAAAAAGGAAGAGGAAAGACAATGTGAATGAAGAGGAAGGTTTAAAAAATAAAGGCAAAAGAAAAAACTGAAAGAGAAAGAAAGAGGGAAGAAGAACAGAAGAATAATTAAAATAAAAGAAGTAAAAAGAAATAACAATGAAATATTTTATCTCTGCCTCAATTCACTTCAGTGTCATGAATTATCTGTTGCAGTTCAGCATATATATTATCAAGATATTTCTTAATCAAAAGGATTTTCGGACAATGAAATGATTGTGACAAAAATAATAAGAATCATTAGTAATGAATGATTGAAAGAAAAGAGAAGAGAGATACAGTAAAAAAAAATGTGAAAGAGAAAACTATACAAAAGTGAAGGTTGAGTAGGTGGAAAGAAAGAAGAATGTGAATAGGAATTAAATGAAAGGGAAAAGAAGTTAGGAAAAATTTCTGTCTGATTTTCTGGGATGAAGAGTTAACATTATTTACCCCCCCCCTCTTCAAAAAGACCGGAGGCCAAAACATTATGATAACAACAACAAAGATGAGGACAATGTTGGTGTGCAAATAATGTAAATGAAGTTAGGAGAAAACCTGACAAAAGGAAACCATAAAATACAAAGAGAGAAAAAAAGCTTTTATTTTTATATTGATTATAATTTTTATTCTATGTTTAACATATTTTGAGACTTCTATTGGCTTCAATAGTCAAAGATTTACCTTGAATTAATTTTTAAGGAAAATGTACAATACAAACTTGTAACAGTTTTCAAAGTTCTTAGTAAGAGAAGATAAATGAGTAATACCATATTCTTAAAAGAAGAAGAAAAGAGGCAAGAGGAAGGATAAGTTCAATATGTAGTTTATTAAAACTCTGATGTTTTTCTATTTACTTACATATTTTTTTGTATTTAGTTATATATTTATTAAAGTCAAAAGTCAGGGCAAAGGGCTTCTCTGATCAACAGTGTGTCTGTAACCAAGGGAAACCTTCAAGTTGGAGGACATTTCACCTGGAGAGGGATGGGCTCCACCAGGTCTAATTGCCCAATAAACGCTATGCATGAATAAACACCTCTCCAGCTTTCAACCCAGATATGTGAAGGGAATTGGTCAGATGTTCAGGAACCCTACAACCACACCCGTTCATGGAACTGGTGATGATATTTATTTCTGATCGTCTATATGTGAGGTTTCTCTTCTACACATTTCCTCTGTATTGTTGCGCTACTTCAAAAGAATTCTTTCCTAATTTCTCTCCTGGAAGTGAAATCCATTTCCAAAGATTAAAAAGTCTACAGATGTTAAGTGGTGGAGAGAGGGAGATTGGAAAGCAATGTAAGGATTCAGGAGGAAAACCATGTTTAGTTATTATAGTAAAAATAAAGAGATGCACTGGTTGGTTGGTTGGTTGGCAGTGATAGAAGAGACAGGTGAGGGGAAGAGACTAATATACTTAATTTAAGGGAGGAGGTGAGTTTATATATAAGAGACAGTTGTATTAATGATGGTGAGTCATGTGTCTGTTGATAAAGAGAATTTAATGGTAAGGCGACTGGATGGTGTTTTTATAACTTTGATGGTGTAAAATTTTGGTAAAGGTTAATGTGGAATGGAGACTGGCTGTGATGAAACAGAAGGAAAAGGTTATTGAAGTAGGTCTTCTTCTTTTATGTGCCATGTCCCTTCAGGGAATAGGTGATCATGGCCCTCCACATCCTCCTGTCTCTTGTAACTCTTAAGTTTTGTCTTTTTGTTATTTCTCCCAAAACCTGTTCTACCATCCATTTGCTCAAGCTCATCAGGTATGTTATGTATTGTTTTCCTCTGTCCTGTGAGTATCAGATTTTCCAAGCCCTCCTTCCTCATTATGTGCCCCAGAAATTTCAACTGCCTCTTCCTGATGTTAAGTATAAGTTTCCTTTTTGTTTCCATTTTCTCCCAAACCTTGTTGTTGCTCACATGTTCATTTCATGGTACCCCCAGCATCTTTCTGTAGAACCACAACTGTTGCATCAAGTCTCTTCTTCATCTTTGTGGAGATTGTTCAGCATTCACTGGCATGCAAGAGGACAGACATCATCTAATAATAGTTCACTAGTCTTTTCTTTGTTTCTAATGAAATTTAAATAGAGTTGAAAGAAAGGGAGCTGGTGTTAAAAGAAGACAATGATGATGATAATAATTATATAACACAGACAAGCTAACTTGATGATATTGGAATATATGTGAGGCTCTACACAAGACTGACCAGTTAGACATCTTGTATGTTAAGCTTGATGCAAGGTCTTAGCCCGTGGGATGTCTGCTGATGTAATATGGTGGCATCTGCAAATTTGATCTGAAGTCTGTTGATATTGGAGTGGACATTTGGTGAGAAACAGCTGTAGATCACTGTGCATGGCCAGCATATTGTATATGCAGACATCACCAATGCAAAAGAGAAACCTGTGGCAGTGAACACTCAGATGCAGCCCTTGACTTTCAGGTACAGTAGCTTTACCAAGAACTACAACTGAAAAACTGGCTTGCACAGCTACTGTTCCATATCAAACTGATTTCTCGGTGTGCATATCCATCATCTAACTAGAGTGAAAAAAGTAAACAGAAGATAAAAAATGGTGAAATAGGGAAGATAGGCCATTATAAATAAAAGAAAATAAAAAAATTTTTTTTTTTCTTTGAAATGCGCTTTCCAAAAAGTGAAACACTAAAATAGTATTAAATTTTACTAAGGAGCTAAATTGTCATTTTATGTTGAAAAGTTTGAACCCCCAAATCTTCCTAATGTATAGTATTTGCATATTCATTTTCTTACATATTAAAGGCTTCTCAATTTTAAATATTTTTAAAGGAGCTTTTTAATACACATAAAAAATAAAAAATTTTTATTTAGTTATTAAGTTACCCATTTATAGCCAGTTTAATGCATACCAAATTTTAAAATTGGAGCTTGTTTATTTTGAATGCTGCTAAGATTTATTGTTCTTTAATTGTTTTCAAAAGGAATGTATCAGTGTGCCAACAGTTTGAAATAATTAAATTCCTTTTGTTTATTAAGACAATGTCATTCTCAACAGTTAGCATGCTGATGCATTACTTTAAAAAATGTGAAAAGTATTTTTGAAAAATTACTATGCATGAATCAAATTGTAAATGAGAAAATGTTATATATATATATATATATATATATATATATATATATATGTGTGTGTGTGTGTGATCTATCGGTCTTGATTGACTATGAGCCTCCACACAAAAAGCTATGTCTCAGCTGCTAATGCCAGTGCAGAATCTGTTATGGCTGTACAGGCCCATACATGAATGACAGTCTCAACTGCAACCAATGCATGTGAAGACGCTCTCCTCTGATTATGCTCTGTTATTTTCTCTCCTTCAAAGATGCTTCACTCCAGTGGCAAACCTCTGTTTCTTCTCTCTTCACTCCAGCCCTTAATTTATATCTCATCTGCAGCATTAGCAATCATTATTAATGTCTTCCCACCACTCAATGTCAGCCTCATAATGAATTTTTTTTATCTGACATTTTTATTACTTCAAATGTTATTATAGTGGATACTCGTATTTCAAATAGATGCCTCATTTTTTTATTTTTTTTACTTAAAACAGTGTGTATTACATTTATTGGATCTATTGGCCTGCATATTCCAGAAATTTTGCTGCACTGTGATGCTCCCCATAGCTGAGCAGTGAAGTGCACTGGGTCAAAAGGTGGTTCCTCCTACAAAGGAAGATGCAATTTTGAGTTTTGCTACAGAGAATATTTATTTTAGAAACATTTCTTGAATCTGCTAGCTGAAAAGTATAATATACACTGTTTAAATTCAAAATGAAAATGGGGCATCTATTTCAAATACAAGTATCCCCCAATATTTGCATTCATGCATATTTGGGCAGCTACTTTTCTTTTAAACATCTTTCATTAAATATGGCGGACAAGGAAAATCAAGGAAGATTTAATCAATTTTTTTATTCTGTATTTTTAGCATCCTTACAATTTTCTGTTTTGTAGGAGTAAGTGAGTACAGAATTTTCATTGTTCCAAGAACTTTTCACCACTTCATTAGCCATTTTCAAGGCAGGGGGTATGTTTTTGGTGTTGTTAGTTTTTCCTCAGGTTTTGACTGTTTACATTGTATTTTATTCTTGTGTTGTTTTGAAGAGGAGCATATATATATATATATATATATATATATATATATATATATATGAATGTAGTGAGAATGAAAATAATATAAATTCCAACATTCACAGCATTAATTCAAAAGTGGGCTCAATACCAAGAGTAGAGCAATAATTACTTATTATAATTTTTACATACGGACAAAAACAACTTGCTCATTACAAAGATGCATTTGTGTTTCAATGCGGATAAAAAATTATAATATATATATATAGTAAGAGATAGAATATTCATATGTAGCAAAGTTGAATAAACCTTGCTTTTGAAGCCATTGAGTATATAATAACATCTTTTTAAATCAGATCTGATGACTGACATTTTTCTGGTGAATATATTTAGATCTAAATCACTAATATAAATTTTGGCATGGAATAAACCAAAGTTATTGAAATGAGATTAATAGGCTTTAATATCAAAAAGTTTGTAGTACAATATACAAACCTCTTAAAAGAAGCTGCTGGAAAGTAATTAGAACTAATTTTCCTTGTGATAGTAAATATATACATTAATTTTAATGGTACATTCATTAGGAATATATCACTGTACTGTTTATAACATACAAAGAGCAATATGAAAATGATATATTAGATTATTTTGACAGTTACCTCTCAAAAGTATAATCTTAAAAATGTTATTTCATGGAAACTAGAAACCACCAAATTAATTATAAAGTAGCAATATTAAATCTGATATTAATCATATACATCAATATCAATTTGTATTATTGCTTCTTGTTTTATATACATGGATGAACTAACATTTTGATAAAATGGTAAAATTCCAAAGAAGAATCAGCAATATTATTGGCCTTGATCTGTTGGTTCAGCTTCAATCACTTTCTCACTGCTGTAAGTTCCCTCTCTGTATCTTTTCTATAAATACTTTCATGGTAATTGTTCGGATGAGCTCTTTACTACGGTACCTAGACTTTTTGAATTTAATGAAGATCTCATCAATTTACAATTGAGCTGGCTAGATGTAACCTTAAATTCTATGCTAACAGTTTCTTTTCTTGCACTTCTAGTTTGTGGAACTCCCTTCCAGTTCTGTGCTTTCTAGCCAACTTTAATCTGCAAAAATTTAAATGCAATGTCAATCGCTATCTACTGTCCTCCTGATTACTCTTTTCCCTTCCTACTCATTATTAATATTTTTATTCCTGATTCTTCCACACCCTGTACCACCCTGTGTCTTAGTGGCTTTACTGCTTTTCATGGAGTGATACTGATTTAAAAAAAATATGAAATAATTATATGAAGTTGGCAATTTAAAGAGTAAAATTCTCTACTTAAAAAAATTATAGAAACACCCCATCACACAATCAGATATAGAAACTTAAAACTTAAACCAAATTCAAGTCTAGGAAATGTTTACATTGCTTAGAAACTTTAACACTTGTATTTTTGTTCTTTCTAAACATAATTGTGGGGATGGCAATGCCTATTAGTGCAACCATAAGGTGACTGCAAGTTTTTTCCTGAACAAATTTTCACCAAGTTAAAAATAAATGATCTGCCATTTACATGCAAAAATGTTAATAATGGCTAAAATTATTTTTGCTAAACAATTTAAGAAAATACAAGAGTCTATATTCATTTATATTAACAAGAAAGATAAGAAAAAACAATATGAAAAGTTAACAGAAATAATTCTCATTTTTAAAGATGCAGTTCCTAGTTGGAGAACACATGGCCCACTGGTGAATAAAGAATTTGATTGATAAGCCTGAAAAATGAGAGCTCACAAGATGTAGACAAGGTGACAGTCTGGGGCCACTAAGGTGAAAGGACTTAGACCTATGGCAGTACCAATTTGGAAGTCGGCACCACAAAGTGGACAGCTTCTTGACAAATAGCCACAGAGCAATAAAATACCAATTCTAAAGAATAGTAGATTTGGCTAACACAAGATTTTAGACTGAACATTACTTCATGTTACTATTACAAATTCCAACACTTCCAGGTTTTGAAGGAGACTTAAAAATGTGCCTTGAATGCATAGACAGATTTAAAGCCAAAACAACTAATCCTAATGTGAAGACTAGAATGTTGCAGAGAGACAACCTAAGAACAAGTAGGTGAAACATATCTATACTCAATATAAAGACTAGAACCATTTTAAAACAGAGAATAAAAAACCCTTTTTTCTCTAGTTAATTCATAAAATTGTCCAACAATACAACAAAACTGACATTTTGAAGAATGATTGAAGGTTCAAATGTCTCCCTTCAAAAGATGAGATTTCTTGTAGTTATTTTAGAACATTTTTTTGCAATAATTTTTTTAATAAAATATTTATATACATATGAGAAAATATAGTTTTGAGATACGCTATATTTATGGGCTAGAGTGTATGTAAATATAAAAGTGTACATTGAAGTCAACATCCAAAGGTGACAATCTGTTTCATGGTAATTGTAATCGTCAGGCCATGAAACTGATTATTGTGATTAGCATGAAACAGACTGTCATCTCTGGGTGTTGAATTCAATGTCCATATATATATATATATATATATATATATATATATATATATTATACTGGTTTGGTTGAAGAGTTCTTTGCTTAAGATATTTTTCTATGGTTTGAACCAATTTTCTTGCATAGAAAAGAATTCAAACATAAATTTTCCAATGTCTTCTGACTACTTTTAGCTTTCATAAACCATTAGGAGATCATTTTTTTGCAAGTTGATAGAATTGTGTTTAGAGATATGCAATAGGTTGCTTTATTAGTTTTTATGTGACATGATTTCAAGCATCAGTTTATGGTGTTTTATCAGTTTTTTTTAAATTTTATTGAAATGAACAAAATCACAACATGAAAATCTGATGCATGGAGATACAGCACTTGAAAAATGTTATTCATTGATGTGTGAATAGATGACACTCAAAAAACACATAACTACAGTCACAATCTTCTCAATCCATAGTCGTTAGAACAGTCCAAACTTCCATACTAATAATCTCTTCTCTCACACTTCTTGCTGATGGAACTCTCTTCCAGCTTCTTACTTTCCAGTCAAATTTGATCTTTAATCTGCAAAAATTTAAATGCAACATCAATCATTATCTTCTATCTTTTTAATTCTTGTTTTTTAATACCTAAATAATATCCTTTTCACATATTCTCTCACACTCAGTAACATCTTGCATTTCAGGGGCTTTACTGAAATGATTAAAAAAAAATCTACAGAAAATCAGATAAATAATACAAAAAACAAAGCATTTTTGTGGTCTTTGACTCAAAAACATTACTTTTTTAATACACCTACAATATCTATGTAAAAATGGGGTAACTGATCAAACCTATGTATCCAAAAGGATGATGTTTCACATAATAAAAAACAATGTTGGATTAAAAATGAAATTCATTAATTCTTTAGAAATTACTTTGTTTACATTTCAAATATGAAATCAAGGAGATCTGAATGAGAGGAGAGGCATTCTTTGAAAAAGGTAACTGAACCTTATTGAGCTGTGATACATTCTGTGGCCAAGCAGTCTAAAGCATCAGATGGTGGTTTCTCCTACAAAGGGGATGCAGGTTCAAATGCTACTGGAGAGCACATTTTCTTTATAAATCTCTTGAATGAACAAACTGATAGATGGAGACATAGAACAAGGTATCTGCTCAAGCATGGGTATTCATGAGGATATTACTAGAGCAATGGAGAGGGCATATTTTTCTTTCATAAGATTTCTTGAATATTCAGACCAGTAGATGAAAATAAATGGAGCATCTACTCAAATATGAGTATCCACTAAAAGTAACATTTAAGTAATAAAATATATATTACTAAATAAATAAATAAATTCCCATTGAACAGGGTCCACTCACAACAAAATATTCATGCATTTTTATGCAATCATTAGGTAGTAAGCCACTGTTATTCAAGAAAAGGGGCATTTTATATCCCTCGATAGGTTCAAGATGCTATAACAAGGGTAGCTGATATGCACATACCAAGTGGGGGAAATGCCTATACATTTAAGAATCACCATTACTTGGATGAAAATACAAAATAAAAATAATTCAAATGCCAAGAATGCTTGCTAGCAGGAAAAACAGTAGGGCCACAGCAAATGAGCTTAATGCTAAAAGCAAATTAGTGCTCAACAATATTGAGTTCTCCATGTCCCTCATGTCAGAATATATAATTTAAATAAAGAATAAAGTATAAAAATTCTTCTAAGAGAGCATGCTATAAAGGTATAAAGGTACCAGAGAAAAAGAGTTCAGATTAACTCATAAATATAGCAGACCTTAAAAAATATATATATATATATATATGTAAAAGGTTAGGATAAGGTCTGAAGCCTTGAATGACAAACCTAACTAGAGATGATGTCTCAATAAAAACACTTGGTCTACTGTCTGACTGAGTAGACTGAGTGTCTGAGTTGGGCAATAGAAGAGCATCCAACCTTGTAAAACCTTGCTTCAATTCATTATGACGACAGATTATCTGTCAGGCATGACCCACCTTGCTTTGCTTTTTGCTAGAAATATTCCCAGTCCTACTTAAAAAAAAAAAAAAACATGGCTATGTATGTATGTATGTATGTATGTATGTGCATCCTGAAATGCAGATCTTCAAGAGTTTGGTGAGCAAAGAGTTACAATTCTTTGTGATCAGAATTCTGATTAAAAGGGTTTCAGAAATCAAATAATAGCACAGATAAATTCTCGTTTGTTTCTGCCGACAATGAAACAAAAGAGAGAAAAGAATGCTTGCAAATAAAAATATTTTGTCTTCAAAAGATTTCTCTCGGAATAATTCAGAATCCAGTTCAGCATCTTTTATTTTATATCTGTTGCTATCAAATGGAGACAATTTATGATGTTTATATAAAGGATCTAAATTGCTTTCACATCAACATCTTTGAATTGTTTTTGCCTCTCACTGTCGCCCACACCCTGGGTCCCTAACAATAGGAAAGATTTCAGTCTACACAGCCAATGAATAGATCTCAATAAAGCACAGAAAATAGACATAGTTTTCCAAATAAATTTCCTCAGTATAAAATAAAGTGCATTGTAAAAGCTGGCTGGCCTTTCTTTGGTCATAAGAGTTGTAACAAAAGTCAACTAATATTTTTAAAATTTTGATCGTAGGTCATAAAGCATCATAGAATTTTTGTTGCACAGTTTAATACTCTTGTATCTAATAAAACCAGTAATAAATTGGGATGATTTTTGTTTGTCATTATTGCAAAACCAAGTATAATTTTCATGTATGGTAGGCTTTATAAAATGAATGTAGTTAATTCAAGTTCAAATATAAGGATTCATTTGTGCAAGCAATAGAGAATGATAGAAAAATGTAGATATATGCATAAACATTGTAAAAGATCAATTATATGCAGAAATTGTATTTCTTGCATCCTGATCTAATATTGCATATAAATAGCTTCTTGCTTTCCAGTCAAGTTTAATGTTCAAAAATTTAAAAGTATTGTCAATCATTATTGTCTGTCTTCCTAATTCCTGTTCTTTTATTTCTGTTCAATACTTAATAATGCTTTTGTTTTTTCTTACATTCTTCCACACTCAGTAACTCCCCTGTATCTTAGTGGCTTTGTTGCCTTGATTGGGGTGAAATTATTAAAAAAAAAATAGATGGTCAATTTCAACATCAATTACATGGAAAAAATTCATATCAAATCAGACTATTCTGTCTAATTTACTCATTCTCTGGAATTTCATGTCAATAAAAGCTTTAAGAATTTTTTTGAAAATTATCAAAATTTATAATTTAAATTTGGCTCAACAGAGAATCATATTCTGTCTGGAAAAGCTTAAAGCAAATTCATTATTAACCAATATAAGTTCAAGCAAAAATTTTAATATTTTCAAGTGATTATTAAGAATCGCTATGAAATCTTTTTACTCCTTAAGCACTTTTCATAGAAAATTAAAAAGTCTGTTATAGCATTTCATTTAAATTCATTAATGTGGGAACATGACTGAGTGGTTTGAACATTAACATTCCAACCATATGACAAGATTCAAAAACTCACTGTAGTCAATTTGTTAATGTAACTTCATGATAATATCTGTCTGGAGAGACAATTCCAGAATGCAGTAAAATTGTTAAGAAGTGTGTAAAATGCATACCATAGGTTGATTGAAGCCTTAGAAGTAAAACTGGGGAGACAAAAATGCTTGAAAGTCATTGATTATTATCCTAGCAAAAGTTCACAAGTCATCATGAGCATACTAGACCTTTTAAACTAGTGATTGTGCCAGATTATGCATTCTCTCCCAAAAACTGTAAGTAAAGTCCAATCAGCATAGTTATACTATAAATCACAATTTGGTTCTGTGGTTGTTGAAGAAACAATGTAACTGAGCACATGTCTGCAACAGGGATTAACTAGTTTCCCATAATTTCCCGAAGCTTTATTCCATAACACAACAAGGTTGAAATAAATAAAAATAAAGAAGGAATAATTGCAATGATTAAGGGCCTGGGTACACCAATTTTGTTCAAGGACTGTCCTGTGAGATGCCACCCACTACCCTACAAAATCTAAGTATGGCCTGCTCAACAAGCATGCAGTATAAAGTTTGGCTCTGTGGATGTTGAAGAAATATGAATGTGCCTGAGTAGGCATTTGCAAGGGATATTAGTTATCTTCCCTAGCAGACAGGTGCACATGGAAACAATCTGTAGGGACATTATTATTATATATAAATAAATAAAAATAAAATATAAAATAATAACAATAATAATGAAAATTATAAATAAAACAGTAACATTAAAACTTTGTTTAAAATAAATTAAATAAAAAATAGAAATAATAAAAAGTTCTCCCATCATGCAACAGAAACTGTTCCTGCTGGAAAACGAATATCCCGCCAAAAGACGTTGAATTCAATCTTTTTGCTAGTGACTGCTGGCCAAACAAGACATTTAACTTCTTTTTCTGGGACATTGCTTGTGATAATACAAAAAACTTCTACCTTTTATCACATGCAACATTAAAGCACTTGTAACCAAAAATACACATACTAGTACACAAAAATAAATTGTATGACATTAATGTACAATTTAACATGCCTTTACTGTTATCTCTGTGTATGTTTTATTTCCTGTGAACATGAGACTATTTCTGCTGCTATGATGTGAGTGACACCACAAAGCAATCACCCATTTAAAAAATTTATTTACATATAAAATTAACATATCTGTTAAAATGCAATGAACTGTTTATGTGCATATTTGTCTATTGTGACTATAAATTTTGAAAAATCTTAATACATTCTTGTAAAAGAGAAAAAAAAGAGAAAAGAATAGCCACCATTTTTAACAATGGATTTGACATAGAGTGAGGAACTAAAAAATAATTAACAAAATGGATTCGCAAAACTCACTTCCATGTTCAGTACTTATTCAAGAATATTAGAGAGGGAGAATTTTTTAAAAATATTATGGAAAGTGCTATTCTCAGTCACTAAGAAAAGATTATTGCTTGGACTATACTCTATCACTAAAGAAAAAGTGAAAGTTTATAGAATTACTTTACCTGTAAGTGTGCATAGCTGTTTCAAGAATGTTCTGAAAAAGACATCCTTTAAGGAAACCTCTTGTCAGCGATCATACAACTGATTCCTAAGATCAATCATGAAAAAAGACTTTATGCTAGTAAAGCATGAGTCTTGGCAAAGGTCATCTTTCTTTGAATACTGGAGATTGACAGTACAGAATCACAAACATTTGTACCAAATAACAGAAACTGAGGAGTCTCAAGAGCAGAAACAACTAAAATGGATATCACATGTAACTCGAAGAAAAAAAAAACTGACATAATCAAGATGTTAACACTCCACACCATTTCAAATAAAAGATTAGGAATGAAATCGTCATCAATATTGGAAAGAGCTGCTGGATTTGAGAAATCTGTTTTCCTAAAAATTGTTTTAAGAGAAATATTTTATAAATTTCAACTGAAAGCTGTACGGGCTGCTCAGTCAATGAATATCAAATGTTTCCTTGGAGTGAAACGGATAATATTACCATTACTATTTATTGTTTTTTTCAATATTATTTCCCCGAGTCAATGCAGTGCATTCACACTGATTGACCTACTTTAGATGAATATTTAATCCTTCTGTCAATGTAACACCACAACCATCTACCTTAACAGATATAAATAATGTACATGGCAGCAAATTCCTTCTGTTGCTTCCTGAAATTCTAACCATTTCAAAGAATTTATGCTAAAATTATTCATTCTCAAATTATCATTTAAGGATTATATTAGCAAAGTCAACACACCTAAAGAATGGGGATGTTCATGTGTTTTATATTTCTTTGAGAACAGAATTCACATGAATTTGAAGATCATATTTTTTATGGTTAATAATTAAAATTATTTATTTAATTTAAATTACCTTATACAAGTAATTTATGCTGTGGCTATGATTACATAATCAATTCTATTTAGAAAATTTCCTTTATTTTAGTATATTAAATTCATAATGGTTCAATTATTTTCTTACAATAATCTAATTTCCACTATTCAGACATAAGTATTTTTTAAAGACCATATTGCATATTGGCTCATTGATGTATTGCTTTTACCTTTCTTAGCTACATATCAATTTATCATGACTGGGAAACTATCTTGCTTGACAATAGTTGTAAAAGAACAGTAGAAATTCTTAGAAGAACATAATAAAAATGACATTCTTATGCAGCAATATAGTCATAGGATACTAGTTTTCATTTTTACTTTAAAAGTATAAAAAATGTCCATATTTAGTATTGTACATTGATAACCAGAGAGCAAGTCTTCATATTTCAAGTGATACACAGCTAAAGTTTGTTGTCAGGAAATTATTTAGGGGGGATGGAAATGATAAATGTTATATAGATGAAGTCTATTGTTGGGAAATTATTTAGAGGCAAGAGAAAGGAAAAATGACACATGGATAAATGTTGTTGTTAGGAAATTATTTAGGATGGTGGGAAATGACAAATGTCATAAATTATTTAGGAGAGAAAATACATAATTAAAGTTAAAACACTAAGTTCTTCTTCTAAGTAGGAAGTCTTGTAATCAAAATAGCTAAAGTAAAAATAACTTAATATCTTGGATACATAATGAGGGAGTTGTGTTTGGAAAACATAACACCCATAGGGTATATAGTAGAAGACATATAGGGAAAGACAGCAAAAAAACAATCTAAAAAGCTTCTGTGAATGGATGATGGAACATGGTGCAGGAGGCTTGGCAAAGCGAGAAACACTGCTAAGAGACAAAAGTGATAGAAAGTTGTGGAGAGTCATGATCTCCCACATCTTTAAGGGACATGGTACATAGAAGAAGAAGAAAATTAAGAACTTTAACCTGTAACTTGAATGCAAATGGTCTTATGTTTATCAATCCATTCTATACTTGTAAAATCTTAGTGGCATAAACTAAGTGAAAAAAAAAAAACAAAAAAAAAAAAAACAAGAAAAGTTTTTCATTTGACTGCATCAAATATCTGCTCCCTGTTCCAGTGAGGGGCTGGTTCCAAGAACAAGGGTAAACAGATCTGAGTCCATGTAGTTTTATGTGTTAATCGACCCCAAGGATAAAAAAATTTCCATATCAGGAACTTTTCTGCTCCAATACTCCAGAATAATTGGTTTATATTATACCAAGTATTGAATATGAATTGTCTCCCTTGAGACTGAAGGCGATGACATATTGCAGTATAGTTTCTGAAGCAAGATGTATATTCATCCACTTCATCACCCTTTTGAAAATTCATCTTCACAATGAAAAAGATTGCCATCCACTTTGCCCCAGGGTTATCTACAGCTTCTAAAAATGCTCTAGCCAACAGTGGCATGATGTAGAGTGGTTATTATTAGATGCCAGCACTTGCAGATTGTCTACTCGAAGCATCGTTTGCCGGATGTTGGCAGTAGAGGCAATCTGAAAATGGTCAGTAAAGGATGTAATTGCTCTTGATACTTTTACTTGTTCTTCCTTCTCTTTGTTTGCAACATGTAAAGGTAGGTTGATAATAGTGAAGATTATGATTAAAAAGGAAGAAGGAGGAGGGGAGATGTAGAGATAGAAAGGAAGTAGACAAATGAAAAGAAAGGAGGAGGATGTGCAAAAATAAGAGACAAAGAACTAAGAGGAGGAGATAAGGAGACAAAGATAAGTCAAAGAAAGGGGGGGGTGTTGAAGAGAGAATGAAGAGAAGTGGGGTTAAAGAAAGATAACTATAAAGAAAATAAGAAGATTAGGAAGAGGAGAAAAAATGATGCAATTAAAATCAAAATGAAGCTTAACAATGAGAAGAGGAAAAGAAGGAAGTCCACATATAGAAAAAAAAGAGGAGAAAAATGTGAAGAGGAAAATATGAAAGGAAAAACAAGACATTAAAAAGGATATAACTGATTTTAAGCAATATCTAGTTTGGTACCTGAAGGCAAGATGATCAAATTTCAAATCAAAATTGTTTATCAATTTAAAAATATGCACATTTATTTGAAAATATACTCGGTTTAAATACAGAAGGAATCATAAAAATACTTCAAAGGGCCAAATATTTCAGATTATACTCTTTTCTTGTTATCCAGGGGTTGCTATCAGACAGAAAAAGAAAAATAGTGCTCACAATACAGATGTTCAGTTCAATTTCATTTTAATTTTCTGTGTATTTAAATTCGCATGTGTGCATTTTAATTCAAATGACAAACCTAAAATTAAAAAAAAAATAGTAAAAATGAATATAACTAACTACAAATAATTATGAGTTTGGTTTCTGATGGAAGGATGATCAAATTTCTAATCAAAATTGTTTAACCATTTAAGATATGTCTTTTGAACAGGAGTAGAAGTTTAACCTTTGTTTCTTACTTAAGACTGGATTTTGGTTTCCTTTTAAAGTCTTCTTATTTTCTTTTTCTTCCTTGTGTCTTAGTGGCATTATTACCTTGTTTGGGGTGAACTGATTAATATATATATATATATATATATATATATAGATAGATATTTATAAAATTAGGAAATCAGCTGATTTTGCAACCTTGGTTTCAACTTTTCGGTATCTTCAAGTGATTTCACTTAAATATAATTGGCTGATTTCCTAATTTTCTATACTTAAAAAGCTCTAGATGTTAAATTTTTATCTTTTATATGTGTACTGAGCACCTTTTTAATACTACTGTTCCCTGGTCTAATTCAACTCTGACCATTAGAAAGTGATACTGAATGAGGAATAACCAAAACAGAGATTGGAAATGAAATGGTAATCTTTATAACATCAACAAAATACAATACTCGCCAGCGGCATGAAGTAGGTAAACCACTGCTAGTGGTGGACTACTTAGACAGCATATTACCCCCACTTACAATAGTGTTGAACGTATTTATGAGGATTGCGATATAGCTATTATTGTTACAGTATATAACTATATATATATATATATATATATATATATATATATATATATATATATATATATATATATGTGTGTGTGTACATATTTTAGAAAATATATTCAGTTTATGTACAAAAGGAATAATAAAAACTTTGAATGTCAACCTATTTCAGATTATACTATTTTCCTGTTATCCAAAGGTTGTTGTCAGACAGAAAAGGAAATTAGCTCTCACAACCCAAATTCAATTTCATTTTAATTTTCTGTGTATGTAAATTTGCATGTGTATGTTTTAATTCAATGATGAACCTAAAACATTTCTACAAAATTGTAAAAAGCTTTAAAAAATAATTCTATTTCCAAATGATTTCAGGAAAGTTCAATAAAATCTTGTAGTTATCAGATGTTTTTAGAGTTTAAAAATTAATATTTTTATTTTCTAATATTATAATTTTATTACTCAGCTACAGGTTAGTATTGCTCAGACTGAGAAGGAGAATGTATTATTCCCTTGTCTTATTCCACATTAAAATCAAATTGTGTAAATGGCACATGTAAGTCACTAATGCACAACACAGACATATGCATTTAGACTGCATAAATGCATGCAAAGACACATACAGATAGTGCATGATAGAGAATCAACTTGTCTTTTATAATATATATTTAGTGTAATATGCAAAAGATTGTCAACAAATCTTTAATTCTAGTTTTTGTTAGACTAATATTTTTGAATGTAACTTATGATTTTTAGGCCTTTCCATTTTTATGTTTTTTAATGATGTGACCCCATGCAAGGCAATAAAGCATAAGGGGGTTACTGAGAGAGAATAAGAAAAAGAAAACTCTATTAAGGAGGGAGAACAATAAAAGAAGAGGAATCAAGAAGACAGTAGGTAACAATTGACACTGCATTTATATTTTTGAAGATCAAAGTTGATTGAAAAGCAAAAAGCCTGGAGAGAGTTCTACAGATGAGAAAGTGTGAGAAAAGAAATTGATAGCAAAGCACTTATAGTTACATCTAGTCACTTCAACTATAAAACAATGTGATATTGTTACCAATCAAGTCAGTCAGTTAAGTGGCATGTCATACACACTTGGGTGATCATGTCTCTTTTGATTCATCACTGACTAGGTAGAAAATTTTCTTGCAATAGGTTACCATTTCTCTCTGTGATTGGTTGCCAGCAAAGGCTATAGAACCCAGTCTGTTTTACTATTCAACCCATAGCTGGGGAGTAGAGATAGATTTATACCTTTCACAAGGGTATTTGCATATAAGTCATTGTAATGAAGGCTACTGGTTTTCTAACTCAGCTCTCAGATTTCTTATTCTGAGCCATTATCTATCATACCATATCACACATAGTACTGTGCTTAAATTCATAAAATCTAGGTACTATAGCACAAAGCTTATCAGAACAATATATACCTGGATACTAATAATTATCCTTCTTTCTTATATATTTTGACCTGGTGTACTGAAGAAATTACTAACTCTTTAAGGTTGGAAGCATCCAAATGTACCCACAAGTTTTACATGCTTACAACCCAGGAGCACTTGAATGCACTTGCAATCCAGTAACTGTATTTTGATACACAGCTAACACCTATCACATGATCAATTAGAAGCACTGGAAATGTACACCTTTTACAGAGTTGTAGAATTCCAAAACCATATTTCATAACCAAGTAATACCAGGGAGAAATCAATTTAGTTTCATATAAAATTAACTTGTAATTCTTGATTTTTGACAGTTTTTTTAGATATATCAATTTAATTGCACTAATTTCACATATTCAGATTTTTCAACAATTCGGTCAGGACTCAAGAGATTTAATAAGGCACCAACATAGATATTCTAAACTTAAAATGGTTACTTCACTACTTATTTTAGTGCATAACTATAAATAATCAAGAGTCTTTTTCATAGTTATATTTTACTTATATTATTGCCAACTAAGACGGTTTTTACATTGACTTAAGTAGTGAAGTAATCATTCTAAGTAACATGATAATTGAAATAAGAGATGTGCAATTTTTTTTCCATTTAATAATTGATTTCATTTAAGGGTTGATGGTGCTGAACTAAGGAAATGTTTGCCTCAGAATATTTTTAATATAGACAAATAAGTGAATACAAATTTACACATTTGAATCACCATTCAAAAGTATGAATTAGTATCTAAAATATTTTCTTAGGAATAATGTACTAAATGCAACTAATTGTACTGTTAGAATTAACTGGTCAAGCTCACTACTACAGGGTTTAATATATAGGCTTAAATAAAATCAATTAGTATTGAATTAGAAGAGTATTATACATTACCTCAAGAAGACAAGAGTTTTCACTTACCTGGAAAAGAGAAACATTGAAGAAATTAAATTTACTTGTAAAATAACATGTAATTAAGAAACTAAAAAACTGGGAGGAAAATAGTTGGCAATATTTAACGTTGATCCCTGCAAAATAAATGGTGTGTCAAAAAGATGGTTATTTCTTTGATACCACTATTATTGTATGCACTTTTGATGTTTATTGCTTTAAAAATGCTTTAAAAGATGATTAGAATTTTAATAAGCGCTAAACATACAAAAATGGATTTATACATTTTCTTTATTCTTTAGAATTGACAGCAAAGATATTAAACGCTATTTATTTATTACACTGAATAAAATGTTGTTTTCATAGTTATTAATAAAATGGTAAATAATAAATATTGAATTCTAGTTGGTTTACATATTTTGATAATTTTGTAATTTTTTTAATAAATTTTTTGAATAAAAACATTTCTCTTCAAATTTATTTATTTATAAAATGGTAAATATTAAATCTTTATAAAAGGTAAATAATAAATATAGCATTTTACTTGGTTCACATATTTTTAATGATCTTAAAAATAATCATTGCTGAGGGAGTCAAAAGTGTATACAGTAATAATGGTGTCAAGGGAATAACCATCTTTTGACATACTGTATTTTTTTTTTGCAGACATGAATAGTCAATTTTCAAAAATAGAAAAAGATTAGTCTAACAATGTTCAACTAGTCACTGATGACTAGTAACCATATCAATAGCTGGCAAGCAAATTTAAAACTAATTTATTGTCATACATGCAATTATTAATGAACAGTTAATTAGAAGAAATCATACCAATAGCATCCAAATAGGCTTTAGATTTGGATAAAAACTTTGACTGCAAATGAAGAAAAAAATTCAGCAGAATATAAAATCTCAATCCTTTTTTTTTTTAATCAATTCACCCCCAAGTAAGGTGATAATGCCACTAAGATGCAAGGGGCTACTGGAAGTGAAAGAAGGAAAGAAACCCAGTCTAAAACAGGAAACAATAAACCTGTTGTGCAGGAATATGTAGCATCAACCTCATTTAGAGTGAATGAAACATATGACAACATAAATATATGAAAAGTTCAAATAAAACACAAGTCTTCTATAAAAAACACTTTCATATATATATATATATATATATATATATATATATATATATATATATATATATATATGTGTGTGTGTGTGTGTGTGTGTGTGTGTGTGTGTGTGTGTGTGTGTGTGTGTGTGTGTGTGTGTGTATGTATATAATATTTGAAATTCTTTATACAAAATTAGCATGTATTGACTTGCAAAAGACTATGTACCAAAAACAATATGAATTTTGTACTTATCTGTTTGGTTTGTCAAGAGCATGAAATTGTGCATCCTGTTTCTATAACTTCAGAAAGAGAAAGATTCACTTTCATGCCTAACAATGTCTCATGCATGTCTCATCAGGTCACATGACTGTTTTTTATTCTTGTGAATATTTATAATAAATTTTTATTGTTATTTTTGTTTGGGTCAAGGGGAGATAACTTTTTGTATCTCACTACAAACCTCTACTCCTGTTTAAAAGACTGGGGAAAAAGTGAACCAGGCAGAGATGTTAGAATTATAGAGTTGATGTAGACTTTATAAGGAACCGGAAACCAGTCCTAAACAGGAGCAAGAGATAAACCTCTACTCCTGCTCAAAAGACTGGGGAGGAGTGATATTGAAAGCTGCAAGCCAATTATTTTTCCATTGTGAGAGATCAGATGTAAGGCATCGATCATCTTGATTTCTGGAAGTGCGTCCATAAACAGTGTTATTCTCTTTACCAGTGGCCTTCTGCAGTGTATAGGAGATCTGTTTTTGAGTCTTTGGGAAAATCATGTGATACAATTTTCTGTGGTTCCTGTTGTACAATAAGCTGACATAGATTATTACCGAAAAAGTGAAGCCATTTGTCATGGTCATTGTAATTTAATACAAGCATATTCGGACAAGCTACATTCCTTCAGTTCAGTTCCACTAATCCAAACTATTCCTTCAGTTACACCATTTCAGATTTTCACATTTAGGAGCTGACATGTCACAGACACAGGGTCAACTCATCCATATTCCTTCTGTATTCAATTGATAAGGAAGAAGTTCCATTCAGCATAAAATTATTTCTGTAACAGATTTATATGCCTAATATGATCAGGATTTACAAAATGTATTTAAAAAATGTTAATAATATTTGGAAATATTAACTCTGATGTGGTAAAGATACTTATCTAAAATGTTTTATAATATTCACTGTAAGATGCTGGAAAATAAATCTATACAAAGGAGTGATGAAAAATTTCTTTGTTTAACCACGATCATTTAGTCAGATTTTGTAAAGTGCGTCAAGGCAGGGAAACAGGTTTTGGCACAGAAAATGAAATCAGTGAACCAACTTCAAATTCATCCCTTGTCTGTTGCATTCACTTTCACAATAATACTCTTTGGAAATATATGAATCCACTGCCCACCCTTCAATTGTGGGTTACATAACAGAGTAGGGTGGGGCTTTCTTCTCTGAATGGGAAGCCACATCATAATGCTTGCCAAGAATAATTCACAGATAATAAAAGTTTGATCTTTGAAATTTGAATATTGTTTTAATACAGTTTGAAAAAAAAAATCTTAAAAGTACTTAAGAGGGTCAAAGAAATACGACTGAACTAATGTGAATCACTTATGATTGATATTAGAATTTCTACTTTATTTAATAATATTTAACGGCATAATTACATGATACAACACTGAAAAAAGGTGTTGAATATCACTGAGGCTTATTGGTAGTCAAGCATGACCTCAGAAGATGTTTTCAGTGTTAAGCAGTAATAGCTTTAAATAATACTCATTATATAATAAACACTCAACCTAAAATAAAAGCTAAAGAAAATAAGAAAAAAAAAGTCTTATGAGTAAAACAACAAGGAAAAGATGGCTTTAAACTGTAGTGTATTGACAGTAATATCATAATCATACCAAAGAAAAAGATATATATATATATATAAGCAAATATATGGATATAGATCCGACAGTATGAAGAAAAATATATACGGAAAAAAAAAACAAAAACCCTTATATACGATTATGTTGTTCTAATGTTAATATGTCAACGTCTGACGTTTCGGTCTAATAAACCATCTTCAGGACATATTCATAAATATAACATTATCAATACAACATGACAAAGACGATGTACATTAGAACAAGACTTATCCAAACAATAACTGAAAATTTTATAATATCAGCACTCCGTTTGAAACATGGTCACGTTGTTGTCACGTGGGCGACGCTGTGAAAACGTATTCCTACAATTTTGAGTATTTTGAATGAAAAATGAAAAGAATTCTATTTTGAACTAAAATTTATATGTACGCTTGTCGAGCATTAATCTCGCTAAAAAAGGGGAAATATTAAAGAAACCAGGTCTAGTATTCACCGTGCGTGAGATGGATATTATGCCTGCTTCATAAATCCGGCTAAGATTTTTATTATGAAAATATTTTAATTTTATTTTGATTCCGTGAAGATTTTAAAATATTTTCAGTTATTGTTTGGATAAGTCTTGTTCTAATGTACATCGTCTTTGTCATGTTGTATTGATAATGTTATATTTATGAATATGTCCTGAAGATGGTTTATTAGACCAAAACGTCAGACGTTGACATATTAACATTAAAACAACATAATCATATATAAGGATTTTGTTTTGTTTTTCCGTATATATTTTTCTTCATATATATATATATATATATATATATATATATATATATATATATGTGTGTGTGTGTGTGTGTGTGTGTGTATATATAAGTTTAATTAAAAATAACTGACAAGTCATTTTAATGAAACTTGTATAAAAGAGTGATTGCTGCCCAAATACATAATTTTATATATATATATATATATATATATATATATATATAATTTGAGGGAGATGGAAAGTTTAAGATATGAAAATACTGCGATAGACATAGATAGATTTGAAGAAAGTGAATTAGATATGAATGGACTGAGTTATATAGGTAGAAAGAAAATGAAAAAGCTGATATAGTTAATGAAAATGCTTAGATGGATAGAAAGATAGGTAGGTAGATAGATTTGAAGAAAATGAATTAGATTTGAACAGACTGGGATAGTTATAGATGTATTGTATAGCTGGGCAACAAGCTTTCTTATATATATATATATATATATATATATGTATATGTATGTTTCTTTGAATGTGATGTACAAGGAAAATTTGATTAGGTTTTCAACACAACTCTCTGCTTCCCAAACAGAAATCCTTGTAGGTAACATAGTTATTCTAAAAATATTTAATTGTAAGATGTTTAAAGATAATGAAAGTACTTTTTATAAAGTGGTTAAAGCAAAACCACAATATCACTCACTTTGAAACAAGCAAGAATTACTATTATTTCTATACTACACAGCTTCGAACATAAACACAGAAAAATATACTAACATCAAAAGTCTTGGTAATGGCTAATGAATTAGCTGAAAATGCTTGAGACAATAAGCAGTATGGACAGTTTTTATACACTTTTAGCCTTCATAAAAGAAAATCTGTAAGAACACCAGAAAAAGTGGTGGTATCTTTTAGTTTTTTTTTACCTCTTTCTTCTTAATTAAAGGCTTCCATATGGCACTGATTATTATGCTAGACATACAGAGGAGGTTATTAGAGCCTAGCATGTAGGTTGATTCTTGCAATTGTCTTATCTTCAAATGTTCTACTCTGTAATTCTGACTTCATTACATAAGGGTTTATAACCACCCACTTTCCCCCTCCACATATGATCAGCCATAACTAATTTCATCATCTCTCTCTGGATTTAATTAAGAAATGAAGAATATTAGGACTCAGACTTAAAAAATTTCAACTCTTTATTACACAGTACAAAAGTCATATATTCTGGTTCAGTTGAAAAGGCAGATGAAAGACATTGAGTTTAAGGCATCAAGTTTCTAGCACTGACTTCTCTAAGTAGATAAAAGCATTCATTAAATGAATCTGATTACCTGGAGTCATGAGTTCAATCTCTGAGTTGGGTTATGTGAAAATTTTTATATACTCTGGCTCAGTGGAAGTGACAAACAACATTACTAAAAATAATTAACTGATTCAAGGTAACACAGAAAATGGAATGAATACAATAGATTTCTGTGGAATGAGTTCAGTTTAAAACCCTGGAAGATTCCAATTGAAATGGTTAGATGTAAATATAAGTTCTATGTTAACAGCTTTTCCTATCATACTTCTTGCTTGTGGAACTCTCTTCTAGTTTTTTGCTTCTCAGTCAACTTTGATCTTCAAAAATTTAAATGAAATATCAATAATTATCTTCTGTCTTTTTAATTCTTGTTCTTTTATTGTCCTCTGTCCTTAATAGCAATTTTTTCCTCATATTCTCTAACACTCAGTGGTTCCCTTGTGCCTTAGTGGCTTTATTATCTTGCTTGGGGTGAAATGATAAAAAAACCCAACTCTAACAGACAGCTGAAGATGACCTGAAGGTACAACAGTCAAAATATTGTTACTCTTATATCCAAAACTGAAAACGTGTCGAACCAAATCTGAGTGTAATAATGATAATTTCACCTCTTGAAAACTAAAACATGAGAAATAAGGTGATTGTTATTTTAGTATGGGAATTTAAAAATTATTCAAAAAGATCATTGTTTTAAAATTATTAATGTAAAAAAATTTAGCTCATTTTTTTTTTTTTACTACAGATAATTCTCAATTAGAAGAAACTTATGTTTATTAATTTAGCTATTATTGTTTTTGTGAATCTCAAAAGAGTACAAAAGCATCTCTGCATCCTTGTGGGTGACAATTTCTTTGCTACCCTACAACCACTTTTTCATAGACGAAACGTTGCAAACCTCTCACTGGTCTATTGCTATTTCCATGGAATGTTGTTCAGACGAACTACATTCTTTAGTTCCAACAGTTCTAACCTTCATCTCTAAGACCCACCATGCACATTGTAGTGGATTACCCTCATTCCCTTTGTATTCCATTGATGAAATGTAAGTTCCATAAACATCAGTTGGTGGAACTCCCAAGAAGTTGCTTCTCCAATCACTACAATTTTAACCTGTTCAAATCTAGGATCAAGATTTATCTTCTTGACATATCCCTATAAACTGTGACTCTTATTCTCTAACCCTCTATCTCAAGTAGCTCTTGGGCCTTGAATAGGGTGAAGACAAAAATCCTCTATATTGCTTTATATTTTTTTAAATGCCATGTCCTTTTAGGACATAGCAGATCATGACTCTACAGATTTCTTTTGTCTATTATCTATGAATTACCATGAATTCTTGAGAAAGTTAGTGGAATGGTTACCTGTTGACTTCTTTATGATATTGAATTCATTTGGTCTATCCTGCTATTTAATGCATAGCATCAGAATGTTATGGATACCATATAAAAGGCAAACAAGCTCTCAACCAAATCATATGTCAAGTTTTTTCTGACTGAAAATAATTAATTAACTGTCAAAACCCTGAGATTTTTGCATGCCATTCTATACACTAAAGAGAAGCAGAACAAGCCACAAGTGAACTTTTGTTAATAATTAGTTAAAATTTCTTACATTTTGTTTCCATTTTTATATTGTTATCCATTTTATATATGTGTTGATTAACATTTATCGTTCTGTATCTGACTTTATTTGCTGTGCAAAAAGTTTATCCTGCTACTGAGGGTGACTCTGATCCCTGAATTTGAATTTGTTTGAATTTCATAGTTGTGTTGCTGTATCCTACTATGGCAACACCTTTGAGTGAAATTAACAATAAGGTTACTGCAATTCAGAAGCCTTGAAAAAGAATGCAGTAGAAAAGGAAGTAATATTAATAATGCATAGTGCTAATGGTTAAAGTCTTTGTTACGAGGTAGTAACTTTTGTTTAACTTAGTACACCATTTAGAAACTTCATGTTAACACCTTTTTTTATTTATTTTTAAGAAGGTCAATAGATTATAAGCATTGGTTTTCCCAGAAAGATTTTAAGGGGAAGAATTTGGTGAAAGATTAATGCAAAGATTGTTTTACAATTTGTACAAGAGAAACAAGAAATAGAAATATTCAACAATTTACATAAAAAATTTAGCACTTTGTAATAGCCAAGTGTACAGAGTTCAATTTTTATTACAGATATTGATATTGTGCAGTTCTGAAGGAAAATATTTCTCTTCTTAATTCTTCCATCACAGATTAAATATTTCTATAATGTTGTTTCACAGAATCATTTCGGACCTTAAAAAATTTTGTCATAATTTAGCAATTTCTTATTATTGTCTGACAAATGATTCATATTTTTTCATTTGAGTTTATCTATATTTGAGGTTGACTTCTTGGATTCTTTGATATATTATTAATCACCATCGTGAGAGATGGTAATGAAGATTGAGATTGATTCTTATTCTTTTAAACATTCTTTTATTGGTCATAGATCAACATTTTCATTTGACTTCTCATCTCATAAAATACTGCAAGAGAGTAAAAAAAAAAAGGATTTAAAAATTTGAACAAAATGTCTTGTCTTGATTTTTTTTCCACCATTGATCTTGAGGATAAATTTACAAGCCATGCAGAAAATGTTGGCTCTGGTTTCCAGATATTAATGCTTAGTTGCTTCCAAATAGCAGACAAGTCAAAATCCAGGAAAGTTATGACAGTCTTTGAAAAGGCAGACAAAATGGTGATGCGACAGTGTCCATAGTTCATTATGTTTCAGTACTTGAAACCATTCTACGAGGTCATCAATAATCATACTCTCTTAAAACCAAAACAAAAAAGTTGACAACTTGGATTGTCAGAGACAGCTATCTACCTCAATATATATCTCTCTCTCTCATATATATATAAATAAGTGTCCATTATCTATTTGGGAACAATGAAGAATGGAACAATAGAAAGAAGGAAATCAGCAAGATAAAAGAATAAAAGAAAACTAAAGTAAGAAAGCATTTAAAAAGGTGGAAAGAAAGAAAGTGAAGAATATAAAAATGAAGTTAAAAAGAAAGAAAAAAGTAAATGGTATGAAAGAAAGAAAGGAAATAGGTAGAAAGAAAGAAAGGAAGTATGGTGGTTAGAACAATAAATACGAAGGAAGCAAGACCAAGAGAATAATGGAAAGGACAAAAAAAGAACTGAACAGAAGAAATATTTGCGGAAAAAAAATAAAAATTCAATGAAGGAAGACACAAAAAATAATCATGATGGAACAAAAAATAAATGAAAGAAAATAGAAACAAATAAGTTTTACAAAGCCTAGATTGGCAGATGGAAAAAAAAAGAAAAGATTGAAAGAAGGAAGACTGAAAGAATAAAAAATAAGAAAAAGTAAGAATGAAGAAAAAAAAGACTGAAAACATTGGAGGGTGATCAATAAAGAAAGCTCCTCTCTGACAGAAAAAAGTGAACTGACAGAAAACTATAGGTAAAAAGTACAATAAATAAAATGAAACCAAAAAAGTCTGTAGTCAAAAAGAAAAAAATAAGAAAAAAAAACAGTGAAGCATAAAAAAAAATGAACAAAGAAATAAAAGGAATAAGGGGAAAAATAGATGCTCCTTTGATATTTCTATTGAACACAAGGACAATAAATTGGGAGTCAGCTGTGCATCAAGCAGGGCAGAAACGGAAAGCTGGAATCTCACATTTTGATCATTAATATTGAAGATAACTTTGTGCAGAGCAAAACAGGCGGCATTTGTATTGTTTGGCAAGGAATTTCATATTCAAAACACTGTAGGAAGAGTAGCCAGTCAACTGGTGGTGAATATTAATGAGGTGCAGTCTCCCATCAATAATAATTTGAATGCTGTAAAGGCCAAGAGACACACACTGATACAATAGTACAAAGCATGGATCATTTTTTTATCTTTTAATTTTTCAAAAACTGAGGTTGCAGAAGGTTGTTGCAGTATAGTATACAACTTGGTTACTCAAGATTTTATAAGATTCTGAACATATACACAATATGAAGATATGCAAGGAAATACAGATATGTTCAATATTTAATTATTTATTTTCACCAGTAGAACCAACTTTTTACAAAGTATTTTAACTATTTCAATCTTTATATTTCAAGTGACTGATATGTTTCAGGTCATTTCAAACAATACCTTAGATTTCACTCTTGGGATACTTGGTTCAAATCACGTGCTTGTATAGGGTGGTTCTTGTTGATATTACCCAATGCATCAATAATGGCAGCCTTCAAAGAATCCTTGATATAGTAGGGCAACTATTTGGCCTTGTTTTCAGTGATACCACGGATGCCATAGTCTAGTGGATACAACTTAGGAGAGTGAGGAGACAACATATTGTCAGAGAGGATGACACAATTACACAAGTCTTCTGCCAGTCAGTTCTCAGTTGCAGAGAACATACAAGAGAGTTACAAAAACCTGCTAAAATATGTACTTCCTACCCTGGACCACTACAATCCAAATCTCGATCACCATGTCCAGGAAAGGTGGTGGCATAGACCCTGAAGTTTGTGGAAGTGGAGCAGTAGGGTATAATCATCATTGCTGATGAGGGCAAGGGCAATCACTGATGATGTTAACTCAGTATGGGTACCTCTATAGAGTCTATACAAAGCCACTTGTTATTCTGACCGTTCAGAGAATAATCAGAGATAATGGATCTTTTTCAGCAAGTGATCCACTCAGAACACATATTGCTCCTGAGTGTTGCCCTTTCCTCATTACATTGTGCTTATATATTATTTGTTTGATAGTAGACTCCACTACTTTGAGCTGGAAAATGTTTGATGACTTCAAAAAATTTTTAATTCTAAAATAACTATGTGTATCTTGACAATAGCTGGTGGCTTGTTTTCTAACTCAAAAGAATTCCCATTTGGATCCTTTTATTTCTTTTGCCAGATTGGAAGCTTTCTGTTAATGCACTTGATATGCTTGAAAGAGAAATGAGTATGTTAAAATTTGCATTATGCTGTATATCATTATATGAGGTTGTGTTCCATGTATGGCTCATGAAAAGTGTTTTCACAAATACCTGGAACAACCTGCATATACACAAAACAGTAAAAGGTCCTTACACTGATTCTACACTGACTTTAATTTTGCACCATGATGGGTTTCATTGCATCAAATAAACTGTATATTCTTTGTTCAGTACAAGACATTAAGGATATCTACTAAAAAGAAAATACTGAATAGACAAACTGAGAAGTATAATAAAAATGAAAGCTTATATTAGTACAGTAAATGTTGTGCTTTTTGTATTTCATGATCATTAGAAACTATACAAATAACACATGATACTTTTGAGTGAGGTTTACAAATATTTTTTTAAGTAACATGAAGCAAACACAAAAATAATCTCCTTGAAAGGAGAGTATACTTAATTCAGTATAATTCACAAAGATGTTAACTTTTCAGCAAATTATATATGATAAATATTTTAAACTTGCAAATCTAAGGTACTATGCTTTTGCCTTCTACTTAATATTAGTTACATATCAATTGAGTTATTTTTCTTTTATTAAAGTTTATAATTGTATGTTTTGATTTCATTTAAAAATAACGGTAAGAAAATGAATTCATGGGAATCAGACATTATATACTGATGTGATTAATTGATTTATTTGTTTGTTTAATGATATATCAACTCCTTATGGGTCATTTAATACTGAAATTTAATACTTGGAAGCTTTGAAGTGTTAAGAATATGATAGATGAAGTACATGGTAGATAATACTCAGCTTTTTGTGCATATACACATTTGAGTGGATATAATTACTAAAGGTGGTGATATGTGTTTTATGGTGTTGTTTTGTTGAAGTTATTTTTTGGAATACAGTTTGGAACTGTATGATCTTATATGGATTAATGTTATGAAAGAGTTCTTTCATGTTGATTGGTTAATTGGTTAAATTTGTTTAGTAGCATGTCAACTTCTAGGGGTTATTTAATTCTGAAATCTAAATATTTTGAATGCAATTTTATGGCTTCAGCGAAATATACTTTGAATGCAATTGTATGCTTTCAACTACAAATAAAATATATTGTTGGTAATTCTAGAATAAAATGTATTGTTGACCATTTTACTATAAATATGTATTGTTGGTAAATTTTTTTATATAAAAATGTATTGCTGGTATTTTGACTATAAATATGTATTTTTATACTTTTATAGTATTTTGTTCAAAAGTTAGAGGATAGTAATATGTAAAGGTAATGATAGGTGGCACCAATATACCATGATGTCATGTAAATGCTCAGACTGAGATCAGTTGTACTCTGATATCTGGGGAGTCAGTAAGAACAGGCTGCTCAAGGTGATGTAAATTATTATATTTTGAACAGGGTATGATATTGGGTGCCAGGTAGACGGGACATTTAACATCTCTTGATCTCTGTATTACAAGTGTATCAGAAATACCTGATGGAAGACATTACCACCCACCACCTGGGATAGGGCAGTATCAAACCATGTGTTCTTAATGACCATAACCAGAGACATCTGGTTAGAATTGTTTATGACAAAAGACAAGCAACACAGGCTCAAATCCCATCTACATTGAATGCAGGAGGTAGCAGAAACAGATCCAACAGTTCAATTCAGCACTGATATTCTATGGGATATGAGAGCAGAAGAACCACAAGAATGTTCCTGTCAGCACAATGACATTTGACACATCTCACTTAGAATAATGATGTTACTAATTAGACTATGGTCAGTTATGTACCATGTGGAATACATGCTTAGGTGATCATGTATCTTTCGATACATGACTGACAAGGCAGATTTTTTTTCCGCAGTAGGTTGTCATTTCTTTCTGCGGTAGACCAGTTGCCATCCAGGGCTATAGAACCCAGTCTATCCAGCTATTTACCCATAGCTAGAAAAAGAGGATTCATACCTTTTCCAAGGGTATTAGCATGTAAGTAAAAGTAATGGATTCAACTGAAACAATGTTCAATCCCTGGGTCAGGCAGTGTGCATGCAGTGGAAACGGGTGAGCAATAATTGAACTGTACTAAATAGAATAAGAACTAGATGATATGAGACATGAGCAGTGGAATAAGAACAGTCTACTCTCAGAGATTAAATAAAGAGATCAGTTCAGAATTGCTTGTAGGTTACTCAGATCAATACACACCTGATAAAGGTGAGAGAGTAAATGACCAAAACATGAAAACAATAACAAAAATGAGGACAGTAGTCTGAATATAGTGTGAATAATGATAATTCATCATCCTAGAAATTCAGACAAAAACATGCAATATCTGTTAATTAATTCAATAGATTTAACTAACACCTAATTAGCAGATTTGTGCCTGTGAAACACCAAGTCAGAAGATAAGTCAATTAACTTTTTATTTACCTAAAATATTCACCATATATATATATATATATATATATATATATATATATATATATATATATGACAATGGCTTATGGGTAAAATCTCTGAGTGAAACTAAATCAATCGGGTTTCAATCCAGGCTTGAGGCAATTGGATGTCTAGCCACACCGAGAAACAGTGAAACAATTTATCTGTGGATGACTATATATATATATATATATATATATATATATATATGCACACACACACACATACACACTTTTCATGACTTTATTGTTGATTTTCGTGCTGCTGATGAGACAGAGA
>CAHIKZ030000990.1:687500-755000 GCA_903632075.3 Acanthosepion pharaonis | reverse complement strand
CTTCAAATATGTTTGATCATCTCAGTCATTTTCAAGAACAGGTTTTTCACAATTTTAAGCACCATACTTAATTTCTTATTTGAAAATTGGAAAAATACAACAAGGAATTAAACAGACAGACCTTGTCAATTCTTTCTAATATTCCCTTACTGATCAATTACCCTTTTAATGTTTTTCAAACTTGTGAACCTCTTATTATTATGCTTTCTGCTATTCTTTAGTCAGTGTGCAGAGTATTTTAATTCTTCAATTTTTGATGAGAGAGAAATGAAAACTGGTCAGCTGATTCTATAATTTATTTTCTGTTTTCATATCACCATTTGCTGTGAAAGTACCGTATATAGTCATGTACAGGTCACACTGGTAGATAGGTTGCACTCTTAGTTTGGGGTTGCAGTTGACTTGCAGATAGGTTACACTATAATCTGGGAATTATATGGCCCTTTTTTAATGTAAATATAACTAATATTTGTTAAATACTTTCAAATATTCACCTTTATTTCAGAACTTTGCTTACATATATTAATACATAAGAAAAGTGATTGGTTATAACTGTGTGGTATTTACTTATCGAGTACAGAGCTGCTCTGTTTAAACAAAATTTGGTTTCTGGTAATTGCTTCAGTCATAAAATCACTTGAAAATGATAGTCTTTCATCGTAAATCAGATAATAAATTGTAAATAACAGCAGTGCAAATCAAGATGTGTGATATTGTACTGTTGGAAGAAGTGATTGCATAAAATTGAAATGTTGGGAAAAATTCATTTTCTCCCTTGCTCTTGTTTATGCTCAAGCCCATGGTACTCACCTGGACTACTGATACTCCAGAGTCTACTTCAGGTTCTCTATGATGTTGAGAGGCTAGGTCACACCCCTCATTTTTATTGAAATTTTGGTGAAAAAAGTTTCTGTCCATTTTTGTTCTTTCCTCTTTTCGCATTTCCTCTTGTCAATTTCTTTATATGTCCGTATTTTCAGCATTGATTCATACTTCTAATAAGATCTTTATTAATATTATTGTTTATATGAAAGATTTGTACATTTTCATTTCTGTTTTACTAAATATGGATCAGGCAATAGAAAAAAAAAGGAAGAAACAGAATATGTGAAAATTAGAGTCAATACTAAAATCTCCAAAGCCACTGACTGACCTTAAAGGCAGTGTGGGAGGAGGATATGGAGAGAAAAGAGATGGGATCAGGTCTGATGAAGAAGTCACTTGATCTGGACCAAGCTCAGAATGTAACAACTGATCTATAGGAAAATATAGGGCAGCCACAAAACCACAAAAAAACTGACCAACAGTAGCAACATATCCCACTATATTTAAAAGGAAGAAAAAAGAGGCAGCCAGATTAGATAGTACAGAATGCAAACAGCAGCAGATTAAAGGCAGGCAAGTCTGACAGGAGTGGGTGGGAAGGGGAGAGAGAAATAAGAAATGACAGCAGCAGCAGCAGCAGTTGCTAAGATGCGGAGAGAGGTTCTTACCTGAATGCTGCTGTCGCTACATGAGTGGCTGTGGTCAGCGGAGGAAGAAGAGTGGGGGCAAGAGTGGCAGCGAGGTTGATTTGGAGATTGGTCATACAGTTCCAGGATTGTCACCTGAAGAGGAAAAGAAAATGTGCATCAAGACCGTTTGTGGCTTTTTCCAAATTTTCCAGAAATGGATGCCTGGATGGAAAGAAAACCAGACAGGCATAAAGTAATCAACTGATTGTCTGCCCTTGTTGTTTTGAACAGAACCAACTTCAGTGTGACAAAGAATAAAAATCAAACACTGGTTTTATTTGAGAAAAATAAAAAGAACTTTGAATAAATATTTGATAAAAGAGATGAGTTGTTTGTTGTACTTATAAATGTTGACTTTTTGTAATTCAGTCAATTTCTTGTCGCCATCAGGTTACCTCTCTGTGCCTTTTCTATAAATACTTTCACAATAATTGTTCGAATGAACTCTCTGCTATGGTAACTAGAGTTTTGAATTTAAATGCAATTTACAGTTGAGCTGGTGAGATGTAACTGTAAATTCTATGCTAACGGTTTCTTTTCTCGCACTTCTCACTTGTTGAAATTCTTTCCAGCTCCATGCTTTCCAGCCAACTTTAATTTGCAAAAATTTATATGCAATGTCAATTGCTATATACTGTCCTCCTGATTACTCTTTCCTCTTCTTCCTCATTAATCTTTCTGTTTGTAATTCTTCCACAGCCTGTAACCCCTCGTGTCTTAGTGGCTTTACTGCCTTGAACAGAGTGATACCAATTAAAAAAAAAAAATTCTAACTTTTTAGTTTATTAAATAGAGACTGATGAATGGAGAAGTCAGCTTTAGTGGGGTTTTATCTAACTAAATTATCATTTTTATATGAATTTCTGAGATGAGGGGTTATTATTATTTACATTTAGACCAATATCCTCATCTTCATTGTTATTATCGTATTTTAGCCACTGTGCTCTCCAGCCTTCTTCAGATGTTTGTCAAAGTTTGAAATCATACAGGAGTTTTTAACTGAACACTTTCCATAGGAATGGATTAATCTCATTTCATTGTCACATTATCATTTGTTGTGTTCCATGTCACCACTGGCTTCAGCCCCTCAGACCCCAACACTACTTTATGGATTGCATCAATGAAAAATGATTTCTTTTTCTTATTTATTTCATCAATTCTAGGAGTCAGTGGGTGGATGAACTTCAAGAGAATGTCCATTTGTTGGCTTAGCATCCCACCATGGGTGGCCTTAGCCTACCTATTAAATCTGGGTGTGGAAAACATATCGACACTTCCAAATGCATGCATCCCTTTGCTGACTTTGTGCCATTTTGCTCTTATATTGAAAACTTAAACAAAGAAAATCCATCACTGTCAGAATACTATGCCCACAAGGAATCTGGCCATCCTGGCCCAGCCCACACATTCTGTAACACATTATTCTACCCACATTTAAGGATATTTTATCTTGTTCATTGTAGTCCTGCTGAGGGTAAACAATAAATGAGCAGTATTAAAAAAGAAAAAGATGATATATCCTAAATATGGAGAGTGTAATGTGAACAATCTAAATCTAATAGGTTAAATAAGGTTTCAGTTTGAAATTCCTTGAAGATTACCTAGATCAATAGACATCTGAAAAGGGATGGTGGGTAAACCAAAGTATTCTAATAGCAACAACAAAAATAAGGATACTATTTCAAATGTAAATGATGCAAATAAATTATATTAGTGTTAAAATGACAAATGAAACTTTACTACCAGTGTCTGTTGGACAATCAGCTAAGATCCAATTTTGGAATTTCTAAGTTCATAGCTCCACAAACTGACATCAAAGAACATGCCATCGTAACAAAATAATGCTTCCCAACTTTGTAGCTATTTTTGAATGATAATTTTCCAAAACTCCTAGAGACCCTAATCAATGTTGAATTGGCTCAGCATCTCTCATTGCCGGGCCTTTTCTCAGACAGGCAATATGGCTTTTGTTTCTCTGGGTCAACTGCTGATATACTGACAATATTTGCAGAAAGAGTTTATCATGCTCTAGATAAAAACAGTGAAGCCGGGGTTGTAGCTTTGGGCATCTCAAAAGCATTTAACAAGGTCTGGCATTAAGGTCTTCTCCACAAGCTTAAAAGTAACAGAGTCTCCAGACACATTTTTGAACTGATCTGGTCTTTCTTATCAAATTGAGAAATGAGAGTTAACAGCCATTTGCCTAGATCTTTCATACTAACACAGGTGTCTCCCAGGGCTCCATCTTTGATCCTACTTTATTTTTAATTTTCATTAATGACCTTCTTGATGAGATCAGCTCTTAACTTGGTATCTACACTGATGATACAACAATTTACTCCTGCCTCAGTGGTGGAAATCCCTTCTGGCTCTTACTTTCCAGTCAATTTTAATCTGCAAAAATTTAAATGCAATGTCAATCACAATCTACTGTCCACCTGTACTCTTTTTTCTTTCTCCTCATCATTAATGTTTCTGTTCCTAATTCTTCCACACCCTGTAACTCCTTGTGTTATAGTGGCATTACTGCGTTTCTTGGGGTGATTCTAATTAAAAATAAATAAATAAATTCCTCTTGCTAGGACTGAACTTATTTACTGTTTTATTGAAGGACCTTTTTCAAAGCAATTTTGGCAAGTGAAAATTGATCCTCTTAGTTTTTCAACACAAATTTACATTTAGACATTTCAGTTGATATATACTCATTTAACTGAATTATCGAAAGCATTAAAGGTTATTTTTTTGAACAACTTCCAATCAACACAGAAAATCTATCAATTGATGACCAGTGCCTATAGCCAAGGAATAACTTTTATTATTTAACTAGGATTCTTGTAAGTTGTCTATTCTTAGTAATATTAACACTGAGAATATATATATATATATATATATATATATGTAAGCAAATATGCGGATATAGATCTGACAGTATGAAGAAAAATATGGAAAAACAAAAATCTGAATATGCAAGTATGCTGTTTTAATGTTGTCTCAATGTCAATGTCAGACGTTTCGGTCCAGTAGACCTTCGTCAGGACATAGTTATTAAAACATAATTAAAAATTTCAGTTATTTTGTTTTGATTAGTCTTATGTCCATCGTCTTTTCATGTTGAGTTGAATATCGTCTAATTTTAATTATGTTTTAATAACTATGTCCTGAAGAAGATCTACTAGACTGAAACGTCTGACGTCGACAGTGAAACAACATTAAAACAGCATACTTGCATATTCAGATTTTTGTTTTTCCATATTTTTCTTCATATATATATATATATATATATATTCTTAGTAATATTAACACTGAGAATATATATATATATATATATACACACACTCCGTGTTAATATTACTAAGAATAGACAACTTACAGATCATTGAACATATACAATTAATGTTTGATCATTGAAAGGCCTAAATGATTTGCATTGTGATTATTTAGACATATCTGATGACCTCTTAATTGTACAATTCATCATTTGTCTCATTAAACAATCTAGCAATGTCTAGTTCTTCCCATGAAACTTTTCAGTATGTATGCTATTACTGAATGGATTCATCCCAAGTTTTCCTGCTACAAGACTTGGTGTGATTGTCTGGATCAAGACAAAATTTATGATACGTACTTTCACTGCAATGATTGACTAAAATGAAGAATGCTTTAATGATGAATATAATAAAGAAAGAACAAGGACTATAAAGATAAATTTGATCAATTGATTAAATCATTAAAATCAGAGAATTTTTAAAAAATAAATTGAAGCTGTTTTGATTGTATGGAAAAAAAGTTATTCACAATAAAAAATTTTATTTATCTATATTTATTTCTTGGCTGATTTTGTAGCCCAAATTTGGCATTTTTTAAAAAACATGAACAATGTTTTTGATTAAATTGATTCTTTTTTATGGCTTATCAACCCTTTTTTATTTAAAGCCCAAAAATATTTTTATATTATAAGTATATTTTTTTTTTTTAGATAATAATGGTTTATTGATACACGTATTACTAATTAACCCATAGTAAGGTGGGGAAGAGGTAGATTCATCCCTTTTCTGAAGGGTATTTGTGCCTAAGTGAATATAGCAAATCAAGCTGAAATTGAAACTCTGCTCTCCGATTAAAAATTCCAAGCCATTATCCATTATGTCATCCACACATCTAAGCTTACAGCACTTGGTATTCCCAAGCAGTTACCCATTTAGGTACTGACCAGGTTCAACATTGCTTAATTTTGGTGATTGTACAGAGAGCTAGTGTTTCAGTGTGATGTGACCATAAGTCAGAAATGTTTTTCTTCTTCATCCTTATTCTTAGATTAGAGAAATGCAGTAATCTTTTTTTCCTTTTCACTAGTATCATAGATTAATCATATTTGCAAATAATTTATAGCAGCCACTGACAGAACAGAGTGGATTTATTTGACAGATAAGAAAGAGTAGAATATATAAAAACAGCTATACAGGGAAGAAGTTGCAAATAAAAGATATAAAAGCAAATTTGATAGAAGGATGAGCAATATTTAACCTTTGTGCCTCCCAAAACAACAGTGTGTCAAAAGGATGGTTATTCCCTTGACACCACTATTATACCGTTTTTTATTATTCCTTTGCCAAAGTTAATCTACAAGATTATAAAAATATATAAACCAAATAAAATGCAATAGTTATTTATCATTTTATAAAAATTTATTATTTACCATTTTACAAAGAAAAAAATTTGAAAAGAAATCTTTTTATTCAAATATTTATAAAAATTACAAAATTATCAAAATATGTAAAGCAATGACAATGCAATATTAGCGGCAAAAATTACTTTCTGTAATTAAACACAAGAAAAACTTTGTCCATTCACTGAATAAGGATATACATGCTCAAAATATTGAGCATTTGTTGTCTCAGCTCAAATCTAAAATTAAAAGAATGTTTGGTTTTATCATAGTTGTTTCACATATTTTTATAATCTTGTAAGTATAAAATTATTCTTGTAAATAATCAGATAAATTTGTTGTCAATTTTCAAGAATAAAGAAAATGTATAAATTTGCTTTTATATGTTTGGGTTTTATTCAATCATCACTTTTTAAAACATTGCCAAGCGACTAAAAGAAAAAACACTTCTTCTTTGGGCATGAGGGTAAAAACACTACTGAAGGATGTTTATCTCTCTCTCTCTCTATATATATATATATATATATATATATATATATATATATATATATATATATATATATATAATATTGCATGTTGAGTGCTGATGTCAATTAGATAGTAGCCACCTTCCATGTCACTTATCAGATCAAAATGACACAAAAAATATCTAGAAACATCATTTATAAAATCCCTTTTGGAGAGTTCTGATCAAAAATACAAAAATTCTATATAAATAAAATTACAGGAGACATCTTGCTGTAAGTAAGGCCCTGTATATAAAACATCTTGCTCCTCAACTTATTCAACAGTGGTAATGGGGGGGTGGAAAGTTTTTTAAAAACAACAGAAAGATGGTCACTTGAATTCCAACCATACTCAACGCACTCCTACTAGTATTCAAACATCAGAAAACACATCTTATACAGTCAAATATGAAGAGAAATTAACACCACCAAAAAACAAACTGGTTGAATGTGCTTAGGACAATGGATAATACAAACAATTTTTTCACTCCTTTACTTCCACCAAACAGAAAAATGTAAGAATGTTGGAAAAACTAAATAAAAAATGAATTAAATTTTCCTTGTCTGTCATATTTAATGAAATATTATATATATATAGCATAATGAGAAGCCACATATACTTTCTTAATATGTATATATAGAAAAAGTTGCAAATTAAAAAAATAATAATGTTTTTTTATGAAAGTATTTATTTATTTATATATATATATTTGATATTTCAGATTGACCTCAATCTTTTTCAGAGTTATTTCTGAAGAAAGATTGAGGTCAATAAAAAACATTATTATTTTTTTAATTTGCAACTTTTTATATATATATATATATATATATATATATATATATATGTGTGTGTGTGTGTGTGTGTGTATATATATATATATATATATGTGTGTGTGTGTGTGTATATATATATATATAATACCTGGCTATTCCTGGTTTCTGAGCATACAGATATAAGATTGCTAGCCAACCTGCCAATCCCTGTTGCAGACACCTACTCAGGTAGATTTATATTTGTTCAAACATCCACAGAGCCTACATGTGGTTTATACTGCAAGTATGCTGAGCAAAGTTGAGTTACAGTTTATGGAAGAGAGTGCATCCTCTGGCATGAACAACAGTTTGAAAAATTCCAGTACACTCAAACTCTTAGTCAAGATGTTTTGTAACTTCATGCTAACACAACCATTTACAGTTCTGGACAGTTCCGTCTGCTCAATTTCATTCACCTATATATATATATATATATATATATATATATTGCTGATAGACTCTGATAGGTGGATGGAATGATGGCTGGAGGGTCCATCTATAACATTTTGGTATCTGGATGCTGAATGTAACACCAATCAGCTAAGTAATACACTTTATATTTTTATTATTTCTCTCTCTCTCTCTCTATATATATATATATATATATATATATATATATATATATATATATATATATATATATATACCCTTTGATTTAAATTTGCTGTATTTTTTTAGATAGCTTGTAGATATAAATAGTTTGGGCATAAAAATCAACACAGCAAGATTTCAGAGGTGCTCCTTTTTTCTGCTACTCTTTCTTAAAATTATCTTTGAAAAAAGAATTTATAACAAGAAGAAAAAAAAAACAAGAAGTAAATGAACTCAATTGAAAACCTTAGAAAACTTTTTCCTAAAATTTGTATAGAAAATAACTTTGGTCTTGTAACAGAAAATAAATCAAAGTTACAATGATAGAAAATGAATCTATGTATAATTTGATAATTACAAAAGTTTATTATTTCTTCTCCTTTACCAACAAAAACTTCTAAGAAATCTCAATTCACTGGACTCTTAAATAAAAGTCAATCCACCATTGCCAGTAAATAGTTCTGAAGACATCAAAAGAATCTACCAAAAGTGATTAACTTTTATGAAATTCCTTATGATTGATATGAGGTTATTAAGAAATACAAACAGAATGACCAATAACCAACAGTTGATCCAGATCTCTCACAGATATTCACAGTCACACAGACAGATATATTCCTTGATACACTTTAGTACCTATGTCTGGATGTATATATATATGAATGTTTATATGCACACATTATGTGCCACAGTAGATATATTCCTAGCAGAGACCATTACCTGCTGAGATGCAAAGAAGCAGGAAAATATTTGCCAAAACTGAAAGGAACCAAGTTAGTCTGAAATTTCTTTCGACTTACCTTTTATCTCATGAGGCTTCTGCATAAAAAATGGTCATTGAAATGAAATGCATAAAATGAACAAAAACAAGTTGGCAGAATTTGTTTTTATTATGTTTGATTTTTATAAAAGTCATTATTCAATTATATTGTCTTGTGTAGGAAATAAGTTACGCAATAAAAGAAACATTCATAAAAGTAGTTTTATATAAGAAAAAAAGGTGGGGAAATATTAAAACATTTTTAAAATCCAGAACTGTATTTAAAGGTTTTGTTAACCATTATTTTCTGACATACTGAGAGAGGGCTTTTAAAATTATTTTTCTTCTTTTAAATTCATATGTTTATATTGCTGAATGTTTAATAAGGTTTTAAAATATATTTCACTGTAGTAACACTTGAAAAGTAATTTCATGCAAGTTTAAATTCAGTTACTTGTTTGAAAAGAGTTTAAAAAAGGTATTTTAGCGTTTCAAAGTTCAACATGAAATGCCCGATCTTAGATCCACATGTGTTTGAATAAATGTTTTACTAATAACACTGTAAATGAATGGCTGACTTGTATACAAGCACCTTTTCTGAAGGTAAACTGGAATTGGTACTTTTGAATAAGAGCAGAAGAAAAGAATATGTTTAGATTTGAACTAGAAAAAAATGAATCAAGATTTTCCTTCACAGAACACAAATATCTCTGCCTTAAAATACAGCAGCTTTTCCGTCCTTACATTTCTGTAACCAGTCTGAATGTGAAACAGTTTTACGAGTATATCTATAATGCAACACAAATACAAATACTAATTTTCCTACATACATACATATAGCATGTAAATTAATAAATAAAATAAAAAAGTAATTAATAACAAATAAAAGTGACTTAAATGTAAATCCTAAACTTCCAACCCATTACTAAATTACTTAAGTATAAACCTGAAACAAGTGCCCCATCACTTAATGACATAAATAATTAATAATAAAAATACTACACAATAGCCATCAGGAAAATATACCAAACAGAAAATAACCGTTTTCCCACAATTAGCCATTAAAATTTACATAATAAACTGAAAATAAACATGCTTACTATCCATACTCCCTCAGTGAGAAACATGTAGTTGAGTTACTCTCCCAACCACATAGCTTGAAAAATGCCTTTAAGCATGACACAGACTGTCTCCATCCAGTGTTGATACCTATGTCCATATTGCTTATATAATTTTATATGATGAAAAAAATACATTAAGAATATATGATATGTATATGTAATATTTACAATACATTGAAAATACTTTTAAACTCCTCCAAGAAGACAGAATACAAAATTCATAAAAACAAAATAAAAGGAAAATAACATGAATAACATTGATAAAACTAGTTGCATAATATGACCTACAAACCCAATAATGACTACAATGAAAAGAATTTATCCAAATATAAAATTTATTACAACTATTTGAAAAACAACAGAAGCTTTAATCAACACAAAACAAAATCATCATAACATTAAACCTAGAGCAGAAAATTACAAAAAACCCTGCAAAATTGTCCCAAGAAATATATAGGTGAGACATCTAGTAATTTAAATAAAGATTAGCTGAACATGAAAGGGATTTTTTTTTCGCAAAACATGGCACTCAATGTATTACTCATTTATTGTAATAGATCTGATAATATTTTAATTTCAATAATGCAATTTTGAATAAAAGGGAAAATAATTTATTAAGACAAACATTTATTGATAGTGCACTCATTTCAGAATCTTCTACAGTATATTTATGTCCAGGATCATAGGAATTACCTCCCTTCTTCACAAAATTAATATGACTTCTCTTTTCATCAAAAAACTGCTACTGCAAATTACAACAAATACAATGTGATATAGTTAAAAAAAATCTGGAAAAAAAAATCTGAATCAGATAAGCTAAATTAAACATGAAGATAAACTGAATGATAAATTTCTAAATTTAAAAGCTAAGTATCTGTCTATCTTAAATATTTCAAGGTAAACTGTAACCTCAGTGTATGGTATTTCTCCCTCAGATTTTCCTCTTTTAATATATACACTATAGGACAAAAATTTGGGGGCCATGCTCTGAATTTCAACAAATTGTCTTACAGTGGTGTACCTTTTTCAAAACTAATTTAGTTGCTCACTTTCGGCCAGAGAGGCTATAAGTTCTTGAAGGGTTTTTTATATATTCAATAATACTAATAATACTAATGATGAAATGAACCCATTACTGCATAAAATTTCCTTGAATTTTTTATGCTTTTTCCTCATCTAGCTTGGTAAATTTAAAATTTTAGGTAACCTGCTCTGTAAAAATTGGATACTTATGTACTTATGGGTTAAATAATTTCAGTAGTAGTAAATTAAACCAAAGAGGGTATGAAACTTGCTAATTATTAAATCCAAATCCATTGGCCTCAAATCTTTGAACTATATGAGTGTGTGTGGCATGTGAGCACTAGGAAGAATGTACATCTGATAGCAGTGTTTGGAATGAGATTGCTAGTAGTAGAAGGCGTCACTTTGAATATAACAAGAGGATGCATGCAAAGCTTAAAAGAGATGTATATAAAGGTGCCTCCATTGAACTTCCTGAAAACACCCACCAGCAGCTTGATCTAACATGTACAAATTGTGGTAGTGTGTATTTGTTGATGGCTGATCTAAGAAGTCACTTGAGAGTGTACCAGTGAAAGGTGGCAATTGACTATAAAACTGTAGACGTCCAGCCACTGAAATGTGATATTTGTGGTAAGACATGCGGGTCCAGAAGTGGTTTAATGCAACATTTTAAATTGCATGATAATGTACCACCTGCTGTTGGACCCTCTTAAGTGCCCAGTTTGTGCCAAAGTATGTAGGTTCCTTGCAGGGCTAAAAAGCCACATTCATTCAGCATGTCAGTAGATTTTCTCCAAAAAGATATGTAGTAATGGCCATACTTGGACATGATTTGGCAACCACCATCTCTCTCTCTCTCTCTCTCTCTCTCTCTATATATATATATATATATATATATAATATATATATATAAGTAAGATATTCTGAAAAGTTAATCAATAAAACTGTTATTCATATGTTCCTTTTCAGAATGAAAAGTGTCACTTAGAAGTTTTTCCATCTTGTCATATTCACTTGCTTAATATTAGTCACACACACACACACACATATATATATATATATATATATATATATATATATATATACACATACACACATAGATGTGTATTACATGTACACACAAAGTTTATTTATATGTACACATTTATTCCCAGTCAACTGTGTACCTAACATCAGTAAAATTTCTGTTTGTCTGTGGATACATATATAAAATTCTTACTGACCTAATACATATTATGATCAGTAGAGAGCACTTCTACTGAAGAAAGCAAATGTCTGTTTCACTTTTAACAAAGTATGCTTAACACTTAGCTGTTGCAGCATCAAGTGTTGATGCATTATCCTGGCCATTACCAAGCTGGAATGTACTCCTTCCTACATGTCAAGATGACAGTCAGAGGGTGGTGAAGAAGTGAGTGGACACAGTAGATGGTGTGCAGGGAGCTGACATTTGGCCTTGAGTTTAAAGAGGGTGGTTGTCTATTCAGTTTTATCTAGAGAGGGGGTCAAAGACAGAAGAGAAGGCAGAGAAAGAGAAAGTAAGAAAATTATGGCAGTGGCTGGTGGGTGGGTTGCTCTGAAATCAGAAAATCACTCTCACAGGATCAGAAAAGCTGTCAGTCGGTCAGTCTGAGCCTGTTTGCTATGGCTGGTTTGATCGGACAGTAGTCATATCTCTGGAGAAATGAGACAAGAGAAGATGGACATCTAACAACTGACTGCCACTAAGTGGCCTGGGATAAAATCCGTTTGGTAAGGAGCTGGCTACATGCTCTCAAGAGTTATTATGACTGTCAAACTATTTAGCTTTCAGCAGGAGGCAAAGTACCAGCAGTAGACATTGGTGTGCTTTGGGAAATTCGTTGTTTGACAACATGGATATAAGGTTTCAAGTAACAATTCTATTCAATCTTTAAGTCTTTAAATGACCCCATTTAAGCAAATAAAATTTCAATTCTTGCACCTCAATAATGTTTATATTCTTCATCTTTTTTGCTTTTTCTTTAATCATTTCACCCAAAGAAAGCAATAAAGTCACTAAGATAGAAAGGGTCAATGGAAGTGAAAGAGAATAGGGAAACATTTTAGTGAAGAGAAAGAAAAATAAAAGAACAAGATCCTGAAAACAGAAGACTACGATTGATGCTGCATTTAAATTTTCTAAGATTGTAGGTGAAAAGGAAGTAAGAAATCAGAAGACAGTTCCACAGGTGAGGAAAGAAACTATTAGAATAGAACTTACAATAGATTGGCAAAAGAGAAGTTTTTTAATCACTAAGCAAAGCAATAAAGTCACTAAAACATCAAGGTCTGACTGAGTGTGAAAGAATATAAGAAAAAGAAAAAAATATTAAGGAGAGAGAACAATAAAAGAAGAGGAATCAAGAAGACAGAAGCTAATGATTGACATTGCATTTAAAATTTTGAAGACTATAGTTGGCTGAGAAACAAGAAGCCAGAAGAGAGTTCCACAAGTGAGAAGTGTGATAAAAGAAATTGCTAGCATAGAACTTGTGGTTATTTCAATCCATTTCAACAGTAAAATGCACTTAAATTCATAAAGTCTAAGTACCATAGGAGAAAAGTTCATCAGAACAATTACCATGAAAGTATTTATAGAAAATGCACAGGGAAGTTACATTACGAAAGGTAGATTTATAAATAACTAAGATAGATTCAGTGGTGAAAAACTGTCTAGCACAACACAATGAACTAATCTTTCCTTGCATCAGACCTTGAATTTAATTTTAACAAACAATACTGAATGTCACAAATTACGGAACAAAAACAACATGCCCTCCTAAGTAAAGTATTTAATTTGAAACTTCTTCAAGGTGAATAAATGTATGCCTGCAGTGTACATGAGCTGACCCAGGTTACGTGTCACCAACCCCAAAGACTCCAATGGTGGAGCAAGCGGATGATGATTACAACAGTTCTCAAAGGTTGATCCAGCAGATAAAGATGGCTAGACGTGACAGACATGCAACAGAAGATGCCACTCAAAATTATAACACAGTTAGCAGTAGTCCATTGCAGTTTCATAACTGCATGTCTCATTCCATATGTGCCACAGAGGAAGGTCATGAAATCAAGTGTATGGGTCACTTCCTTGCAAGTTTAGGTCCACCTTAAACAAATTCACACCATCAGCATGTTCTAATCTGATTTCCTTCAATCAATTTTGCAAAGGGATGATGGCAGCATGTTTTTATAAAACTGGAAGCTTCTATTCCTGAACCTGCATGTTAGCATTGAATGCAGCCATCAATGCCATCATGATAATGGAAGAAATCAGCAAAGAAAAATTCTTGAATATAGAGCCAATGACGACATGAGCTGAAATGTGAACTTGTTAAGAAAACATCATTAAATGATAAAGATGCCCCCTTTCAGATTTATAAACAAAAATAATTAATATTATGTAAAGATATTGGATACGCATATGGCATAATAATTATTAGTGCAAAAGTGGCAGTAGCATGCTAAGGCCATTGCATTTTGCTTTTGCATAAATACACTTGGAAAAGTATGAATCCATCTCTTCTTCCCTCAATTCAAGGTTATTAACAGAGCAGACTGAACTCTCTCATCATGGTTGGCAACCAGCCTAAGAGAAGGATAACTCTGAATTGAAAAATGGTTGATTATATGGCTAGCAACTCCATATCATAAAAATCAACTTGCTATGGAAACCACAACAGCAACACTTAGCTTTTTTGATTGATTTGTTTTTTTTTTATGACTTATCAACCCTTTGCAGGTCAATTAAAGCCAAAAATTTTTTTTTTAGATTGTAAGAATGATTTTGGAGATAATAATGATTTACTGATACAAGTCTTACTAATTAACCCAAAGCTTGGGGGAGAAGAGGTGAATTCATACCTTTCCCAAGAGTATTTGCACATAAATATAATGGACCCAAGTGGAAATGGAAGTCATCTCTACATTTTCTATTTATGATCCATTAATTATTACACCACTCAGACATTCAAGCTTTCATCATCTAGTACTCCAAGCAGTCACTCATCTATGTACTGACCAGGCTCAACGTTATTTTACTTCAGTGATTGTACATGAACCAGTGTTTCAATGTGATATGGCCAAAAACCAGCAATATATAGCATGGTGAAGTTGTTTCCCTATACTCCACATTGATTTGATATATATACAGAATAAACTTGCAACTAGCTGAAGGTGATAATAAAAAGATTTAGATGGTTAAGAATTAAAGATGAAATTATAAAAGTAATAAGAAATAACAAAGATAACATCATCACCACATAAATGAAGAAGAAATTGAGATGATAGAAATATGGTTCTACAGAAGGATGCTGAGAATATCATGAACTGGACATGAAAAAGGAGACTTATACTTAACATCAGAATGAGAGAATTTAAATTTCTAGAGCACATAATAAAGAACAAGGGCTTGGAAAATTTGATACTGACAGGAAATTCTGAATGCAAGAGGGCCAAGAGGAAAACAGTACATAACCTACCTGGTGGGCTTGTATAAATAGACAGCAGTACAGGGTTTAGGAGAGATAACAAAAAGACCAAATGTACTCAGAGCTACAAAGGACAGGAAATTGTGGAGTGCCATGATCGGCAACAAAATGACACATAGAAAAAGAATATAAAAACAAAATGAACAAGAAACAGTTTTTCCATATCATGTTCTTTCATAAATGTTTATATTTTTCTCTGTTATGATAGAAATAATGTCACTGCTTATTTTAAATATTCACTTTCTATGATATTGAAAATAGTATTAATTTGGTTTAAATAATAAAATTCCCAATATGAGAAATTTGAAAAGATCTCTGAACAGGTTCTCATTGTTGGTAATTTCGTGTGAGGAAGCAGTCACTTTTATAGAGTGATAATTGTCTTGGCTGATATAATCCACTTTTAATTAGAGTTTGAAAGTAAATTAAAATTTGGAGCTGAATCATGTTCCAAACACCACAATAAGAGATTAATGAAGATTGCAAATGTTTTTAGCTGCTCTTTGATTATTTGTTCTGAAAGGATTTTGGATTGTGTTTGCAATGAATTCATTTTGCTGAAGAAAGCAATGAGAAAGGAAAAAGTTGCCTGTTGAGAACTTAGAAAAAAAAATTCAAAATGAATACACATTTTCTGAAATTAAAATTATGATACTTTTATAAATAACAATAAAATAACAATTTATACTTTATATATATATATATATATATATATATATATATATATATATATATATAAAAAAGGTTAATAGTTAGAATTGAATTAGATCAGAAAACAATAGTATTAAAAAGTGATCAATACACTTGTGAAAAAATAAAATAAAAGTAAAAATAATATGTAGAGTTTTTGCATTTCAGCAATAATGACATTTCCGGATCCAAAGAAGCTTTTGAACCAGAAATCCAAAGTCATGAGTACTTGCATACATATTAAGAAATTCTTTAAGAAGCACATACATTTCAATTACCCCCACTCACACCGACAATTTTAGAATACTCGTTTTTTTCTCTTCCCCCTCCTTCTTCTCCCTTCTTCACATACTCCTCCTCCCTTTCTGTTACACCCAATGTGAAGTGTTTGTTTATTTTGGAAAAAAATATAATATAGTTTGTATTTTTTTTTTTTTTATAAAAATAAAGCATTAAGAGGTCATTTGATTAAAATTGCCTGAGGATACTATAAGGATCTCCTGATTTTTAGCACGACTCAGAGTTACATGCAGTTAATGCAATCTGCAGGTATGATGATATCTCTACATCTGAAGATTGCATAAACTGCATGAAACTCCAAGTTGTATTATATATGATGTATATTCACTAATATATACTTATAGCTCTGTTTCATAACATTGAGCACTGTATTTATAACACCTGAGGAAGAAATATATTTACACATACATGAAAGTATTTGTACATGTACATAAATTTTTTTATCCTACTCATTCTTATATATATATATATATATATATATATATGTGTGTATGTGTGTGTGTGTGTGTGTATTTGGGCAGCCACCCCTCTTTTATACATACATAAAACAATCCATGCATTTAGTTAAAAGAAAAATAAAATCAACATTAATGGCTAAAAGTATAGCCAAAAACATTTGGACACAATTTATGTCACAAAAAGTCTTAAGTTATAAGAACACAAGAAAAATTAAGTAAAAAACTAAACTACAGTACCTTGTCGGTCATGTTTATAAAATATATATATATATATATATATATATATATATATATATAGATATAGATTATATTTTGCTATATTAGGAAGTGTGTTTAATCTCTCTCTCTCTCTCTCTATATATATATATATATATATATATATATATATATATATATATATATATATATCCTACTGCCCTAAAATAGCTTCCCTGTATATATTATGAAATGGACAAAGTACAACAATTATTTAAAGACATTTTATGTTTATACATTCTTTTTATAGATACAAATATTTAAGTAAATGCTCTGTTTATAATAAACAGTATTAAACAACATTTACTAGAGGATGAATATTTTCTCTGAAAATTTCTCAGACATTCAGGCCGGTAAATGTTGTTTAATACTGTTTAATATAGACAGAGCATTTACTTAATTATTTGTATCTATATAAATCATTGCAGTGGGACCTATGGAAATTGAGGGAAGGGAAAAAAATAAACCTTCCCCATTCTTTTATTTAGGACTAATATTTTAGTTAATGTTAAACACAAATTTTTAAATTGAGAGGCGGGGATAGAGACCCTGCACATATTTAATACCCTATTACAGAGATACCAGTAATCATGAGAGCCAAAGTCTTTAGGGGCTATGCTGTGCTTCATTCTCTCAGCAAACAGGGACTTAGCTCCTTCAAGGATTTGCTTTGAGCAGTAGCAAATAGGCACCTGTTATAATGAGAGCTGTCATGCTGGTATAGCCGGAAATAGTGGTTCCTGTGTGCTATGGTGGCCCAGCATGCTGGTGTGAACCATAGAGAGAATTGAGGTTACACCTGACATTTCTGACAAAGGATGAAAGCATCCATGATGGCTTTGACCCAAGAAGAAACCTCAGTAGCGCAATTTTCAATTGGGAGATTGCAGATATCAGTCCCAGGGGCGTCACAAAGAAAATCAAAATGAATTTTGAACAATTTGGAAAGTTGATCATTAAAATTAATCAACAAAATGTTTGTTGTTCTTAATAATATTAAAGAACAATTGCTGTCTAAATATATAAAATATATATGAATAAACATATATATTTTCTTTATCTTAAAAAGTATATGAAGTGTGAACTTTGAGGGAATTATAGATTGTTTATCTACATTGCAGACAGAGGAACATAAAAGCGAAACCTTTCACTTGAGAGTAGATTTTAAAAGAATGAGAATTTCATTTTACAGTTTCACAAAATGATAGAGTTTAAGAAATCTATGTTGTGAAAGACTATCAAAAAGTCGTTGTTCATTAACAAAGTGCGATAGTAGAAATAAATTTTGATCTCACTAGAATTTATTTTACAGAATGGTAAGTTTACCATTAATCAATGCTTTGAATATTTGCTGCTACATATAATCTGGTGCTACTACTGTATATTTAGAGATACTTGATAAAATCCAAAGAAGAATCTGCAATGTCATTGGTTTTGACCTGGCATCTTGCCTTCAGTCACTTTCCTACTGCCCTAAAATAGCTTCCCTGTGCTTTTTTTTTTTTTTTAAATATTTTCATGGTAATTGTTTTGATAAACTTTCTTTTATGGCAATTAGACTTTATGAATTTAAGTGCAATATTAGATTGGTGGCAAATTCTCGTCATTTTACAGCTGAAATGGATAAATGTGAATAATGAGGGAAATAAAATATCATTAAAGAAAATGGACAGATAAATAAGTAGTAAAATCCTATTTCCAAAATGGTACAGTTAAATTGAAAAAAATATTATATCCAGTGTGAGTCAAATTCTGTCTCACCAATGTAGATTTGGTTGAAATAAAATTAATATTTCTGCTGATGTTGTTTGATCAGCAAAGCATGTCAAGAGTTTTCCAAATTGTCTCATATATTTACTGTTCCATCAGATTCTCATCCAAATTTAAAATATATTCTGTGATTTGGTTGAAATAAAATGCCTTTTTCTGCTAATGCTCTTGATCCATCAAATTTTTTTCCAAATTGTTTTGTATATTTACCATGCTGTCAGATTCTCATCTAAATTTAAATCACAATTATCAATACATTCCCATTAAGAGAACCATTAGACTAAAAAGACTGGTAAATTCAGTTCTAACAAATGATGGTTAATGTTGCAAATCAAGGAACAAAAACAATATACCCACTGACTAAAATTAGGGATTCAATTTGTAAATTCAGACTAAAGTCCTAATCTTTGTTGTTATTATGACAATGTTTCAGCCATTTTGCCCCTGGGCCTTCTTCAAGTGTCAGATGTAACAATCTGGGGATTTAGAAATTAAACCTTTGTTTAATCTATGGGTTAGATTGTACTTGTTCTAACAAAATTTGTTTTGGTTTTATCAGAAAACCATTCAATTTGTTAATACATGAATTTTTTATGAACACGTTACATATTTCTTTATAGATGTGAAAGAGACAAATGAATAGAGTCTATTACTTATGAAATAAATGTTCAAAATTTTTCTTTTTGTTTTCTTGTATATCTTCCAAGCAAGTTTTATATAAGAAACAAGTGTAAATACAAGACTCAATAATCCTTCATAAATCATTGAAAGTGAAACAAATATGAACATTCTTTTTTGGTTGACTGGAAAATAAAAATAAAAAAGTAACAGGTTTTTATCATTATATCAAGCAAACAAAAGTTCTTTTTTTTTTCTTTCTTTAACTCACTGCTCATCTTGTCAGTTTGTACTTTACATCATTAGTAGATTTTGAAGAATACACATCAAAATTATTGAGTTGGTAAGAATGATAATTTTGACCTCCAAGACTGAGAAATCTAAAATGCTCACCCATTGAAAGACCAATATGCTTAGTGAAGCTTGTTTCTTCTAATCAAGTGCAAATGCTAATTTCAAGGTCTTGCTGTAATAATATTCTAAGACATTTCTGAATGGATCAAAACATATACAGAAATTCTTAAAATAAATAGATGATGATGATGGTGGTGGTGGTGACATTATCCCCAACCAACTTTTGATATAAGAGCACATGATTACACAGGAAAATAGAGAGAGTTCATTCAAATCAGATAACTGGAATTTTACAATTTCAAGAGAAACCAAAAAGAGTTGTGGCTGATAAATAGCTGATTGCAATGTAAATTAACAAAATTCTTAAAAGAAAAGCAACAAGTAGCTGGCAAAGTGCATAGCTTCAGAAAATCTTCAAAGTATAAATACTGTAAATTCTAGCATACAAGTCGACCTCAAGATTTTTGGCTCAAAATTCCGAGTTGATCCACCAAACATATTGTAAGCTACCAGTAGCCTAAAACTTAGGCCGACTGGTAAATGAAGTATATTATATACTCAATAAACTACCATTATGTGTCATTAAACTGTTATAACTCCCATGAAATTGTGCAGATGACATGCATACCATACTTAGTTGTTTGAATGGCCACCTGGGTTAAACAGCACTTCAGTCAGTGTTTGCACTTAGTGTATCAAATGTTGGACTCAATCTGTGCTGTAGCATTAATAGAATACTGAATTTATGTTACTATTTTATTATTTTATATCAATTTCTGTGCTAATAAGCCATATATATTCAACAAACACAAATTTTAGTGTAATATATCTGTGGCAGCTTGCTGGAGGTATGATAAGTAGTGCACAGTAATTATTTGGAGTGCTGTCCCTCTCGTTTACAACTCTGTAATAAAGATTTGCATTTTATACCCACCATACAAGGTGACCCCTAGTTTGGAAAAGATATTTTTAGGCTTGAAAACTTGACTTTTACACTAAAATTTATGGTGTATATATTTAAAGAACAATTTTTGGGAAGAACTATGAAAAAGTGGAAAAGTTTTCAAATGACCCAGAGTTCAATTTCCAGTCAAGGCTGTTGTATTTGCTTTGTACAAATTCCCTGGGGAAAGATATGAATCCATCTCTCCTCTCTCCAGATATAGGTTAATAGCAAGGCAAAATGGGCTCTCTTGCTTTGGTTGACAACTAGTCTAGAAAACTGGATGTGGGGTAAGCAACTCCACCCTGTAAATACCTAGTTTATACATAAACCACAACAAGAATTCCTTATATAGTGAGCTTGTAGCCCAAATCTCCCCGTTAATCTACAAGGTATATATATATATATATATATGGCTATCTATATATATATATATATGGCTATCTACATACATATTTACCAATACTACCATAAAATAACAATATTCAAGTAATTTTGCAAAAGTATTGGTTATATTTTTGTGCAAGTCATCTTGGATATTAGCTGTATTGTTACATGTAAAAATGAAGACTGATTTTAAAACATTAAAAGTAAAATTATCCTAAGAAAACTAACATAAAATCTACAGCAAGGAATCAGTAATCTAATATTATTACTTACAAATGAGATGTTCTATTGATATGGTCACACAATTCATATTCACTTACTATCATAACAATGGAATTTCTCATTAATAAGTAAAAGTGATCAGACTACTTGACCAGCAAATAAAAACCTGAGGTTGTCTTCAGTTTTATTAGACACTGTCTATTCACCTTTGTCATTTGTACATTATATGAGAAAATTTAGCAACATGTCAGCAGAATCCTATACATCTGCTCTCTTCCATTCAGAAAGTAATTAAAATGGCAGCAGGGGTTTTATGGATAATTTTATTCATCCAAGAAATAATTGTGCACTTGAAATTCACAAAGTAATATTATATTTCAAGTTATATTCAATAATAAGATTTGGTTTTGCCATTTGTTGAAAGTTGTTTAACCATGCATGAATATAAAATAAAAAGTTATTTCTTTATTTTCATTTCAGTCTCATCTTTCTTCAAGATAGTTCTATGGTTAGCAAACTGTAGTTAGTTTCAGAGTCTACTGTTCAATGTCCTGTACCCCATATTGAAGTGAAAACTAACATTTTTTTTTTTCAGTTCCTAAAAATCAGAAACAGGTCATTGTTCAGGTTATTGGGTGTGGATTGAAGAAACTTGAAACTCATTATCTTAGTGTTATCAGTTCAGAGTGAAAAATCAATATAGAATTTTATATCATGAATATTGGTGATGCTGCAATGTTATAGTATTGTTGCCTGTCTTTGTTGAGCCATTTTAAGAATAATAGGAAATTGCTATTTACTGGAAATAAATGACTATAAAGATACTGACTGCAATTTTTCATGGGTACCATCATTTTGACTTTGGTTGCATACTCTACAATAGAGATTAAGCTACCCCAAGCAATAAAAAAACGCAATACAAAAGGGGTCATATTTTACATTAATATGTGTCTATGATGGTTTGGAATTAGCATGAAGTACTAGAGAGTTTATAATGCAATTTCTAAAGACTAATATTTCATAGTATTTTCAAAACATATATACATAGACATCAAGCAATGTAAGTTTTGTAAAGATGCATCCCATATTTTTTAGAATATAATATACACTTGTGTATAAGATGCACCCTGATTTTCAAGACATAGATTTTGGCAAAAAAAGCTAGTCATATTTGAATGATTTTATTGAACAAAATTTCAATCTGATACCTTAAGAATAAGTATATATTATTTAAAATGCAAAAGAGCTCAAGCAATCAAAATAATTTGGTTCAAAATTTGCAAAATCCTCATTGCTTTCATTTTCATTTCATCCTTGGATCCAATATCATTATCAAAGAGAATGATATCTTCAATCCCCTCCATTTTATGACTCATACCACACTTCCTAAATAACTTAATCACTATATTACTATATCACTATAATATAATACCACTTCTTTCCCTTCCACCATGAATTTTTCATCTATAGCAAGTGTCAGTCTTTTCTTTGGCTCAGTAAAGGTCACAGGAAAATCCTCCTACTGCAACAGTTGTTCAGTTCCTCCCTCATTAAATTCTTAAAGAGTTTCTTCAGAGAAGCATCGAGTAGTTACAGATGACTTGTTAAAGCACCAGATATAACAGGCACTTGTGTTTTTTAGCTCACTAGCATTTTCTGCAATCTTTTCTGAGCCCTAAAGGAATTACAAATGAGTCATGCCAAGGGTACATAAGATGCAAGCAGATTTTGCATCAAATTTTAGGGCTTATGGCCATATCACATTGAAACACTGGTTCTTGTCTGATCACTGAAGTCAAGCCTGGTCAGTGCCAGGATGGGTGGCTTGGAATTGTAAATGACAGAGCCAAGTTCCAATTCAACTCAGGTTCATTATATTCACTTATGTGCAAATAGCCTTGGGAAAGGTTTGAATTTACCTCTTCTCCCCCCCAGCTATGGGTTAATTAGTAGGACTTGTATTTATAAATCACTATTATCTCCCCAAAATTCATACAAATTAAAAATATTTTCTGGCTTTAAATAAAATACAAAAGGTTGATGAGCCATAAGAATGAATCAATCAATGAATTAAATTTTGTGTTAGTAAAATGCATTTTATACACTGAAATATACACAATTGTAGAAGTGCTAATTGCAACTCATAGGGTTTCAAAATATATAAAAAAAAGCATCCATTGATATAAAATACATTTTATATTCCAGCCTCAATAAAGTTCAGAAGTGCTTATGCCACCTTGTAGGTGATGGATTATTTTTTACTCTACAACCTCTTTTCCCCAGATGCAACATTACAAGCTTATCATTACTCTATTATTGTTTCCATGGAAAATAATTTGACAAGCTACATTGCCTAGTTCTACCAATTCAAACCTTTACAGTTAAGACCTGCCATACCATCTACCATCTGCCTTCCTTTTGTATACCATTGTCAAGTTAATTCCACTTGGCAAAATGGCAGTTTGGAAAAGGTAAATCTACACAAATTGCACTGCATGAGAATAATTATATATATCCTCATAATAGTCCACCCAGAGAGAAGAGGGAAGCCATCTTGGATTGAAGGTGACCAGAGTGAAAAAGGTGAATTCAGCAGTTTCATTCATACAGTTTCTTGTAAAAAGACACTTCTTTGTAGAATAGACTCCCAAGAGGTTGCTTCCCTGACCAATAACTTCTTTGAGTCTAGGGTCAACCATTATCTATCCTACATATCCTCATAATCTACAATTTTTATGTCCATAAAAATAAATTAAGCAACAGTAGACCTTGAGTGGCTCTTAGGCCTTATAGTGGGTGAACAATAATGTAATAAAAAAAAGGAAAAATAGATAAAATACTCCAAGAATTGGCAAATACAGTGTGCAGCAGAAGTACCTCCCAAAAATACCTCCCACATAATGATAAGACATTTGTGACAATGGTGTCTTCATGTAGCTAATGTATCATTATGTGGGAGGTATTTATGCTGCAAACTATACAATGACATATTTTGATTGCATGCTCAGTTAATTAATTTTATACTAATAATTATGCATTATTGATTCATTTTTTTGCTGTAGACTATCAAAAGTTATTAATCCAAAATAAGAAAAAATTGTGCTTATGAATTTACATATGAATTATAAAAACTGTATATATACAATATTTTTAAAGAACACAAGAGAAGTAATTTTCTGTAATGAAAATTGGAACATAGAATTCAAAAGACTTCAAAATAACTTTGTAATAAATACAAATTTATTAATAAAATTAATAATTTGGCAAAAGATGATACTTTTAATGTTAATTTCACAGAAATATTCAAATTATTAATTTTAATGATTTTATTGTTATATCTTTTCCATTATATTGATACTTAATATTAAAAGATCTCAGAGGGAAAAAAACCACTGATGTTGGAATAAATAACTGCTAATAATATAGAAGATAAGGAAATTTAGCATTGGATAGGCTTCATTAGGTAGTTTTGTCTAACACTACAAGATGCCATAAAATAAAAAATATTAACCTGAGAACTCAAGAAATGCTCTTAAAGTCTAGCTGAGTCGTGATACAGTCTTTGACTGTAAGCGACGTCTGTCGAACTCTCTGCGTTAGCAGAGAGGAACCTGGACGAAGCTTTGCCGAAGGGCAAGGTTTCGTCTGGGGAGGTAGACAGGTGGGTTCAAAGGCTATATTTTTGGTCGAGCCTACGGGCTCGGATATACCCACATTAAACCGGCCTTGTGCCATATTCAATCCTTGTGGGTGGATCGATAAATACTAAGAAATGCTCTTAAATAGTCTTATCAAATCTAGACTCTCATCAGGATATCATGAGTGGCATTCAATTCATTCAGAAATGTCTAAATTGATATACAACTATTTTCTCAAATCAATGATCAAAAATGGTTTCAAGCAAATGAATCCTCTAGGTCCTAAAGAATATCTTATAGACTGGTGCTGCAGAATCACAAAGAATTTTAGCAAATAACTAAAACCACATCACTTGAAGACTTCCAACAGCAACAACAACTAAAATGTAACTAGGTGAGAAAACACTGAACCTGAGAAGCCTATTTTCCTAAAAAAAAACTCTTTTAAGAGAAAAATGTTATAAATTTCAATTGATAATAATGCTAACTGTTCGGCCAATGAATGTCAGATTTTTCCTGTATGGAAATGGCTAATCTCAAAGTTATCATTCCTACTGTTCAGAACATCAATTATGATCTTTTAATGGAGGAAAATACTTTGTTGATAATTTTTCTCTTTTGTTAATTTAATAGTAGTACTTGAAGCAACAGAAATGTGGTTCTACAGAAGGATACTGAGAATACCATGGACTGAACATGTGGGAAACAATGAAGTTTTAAAGAAAATGGAAACAAAAAGGAAACTTATACTTAACATCAGGAAGTGATGGTTGAAATTTCTAGGGCACCTAATGAGGAAAGAGGGCTTGGAAAATTTGATACTTGCAAGACAGAGGGAGAGAAGAAAAGAATGCATAACTTACTTTAGTAAATGGATGGTGGAGCAAGGTTTAAGAGAGATAACAAAAAGACAAAATTTATTAAGAGCTACAATGGACAGGAAATTGTGGAGAGCCATAATCACCAATGTAGTGAAGGGATATGGCATATAGACAACAACATAATATATATAGAAGACACTCCATTTATTGCAGACACAGAAAGAAAAAGGCTGCATCCTCAAGACAAGGTAGTAAAGGAAAGTGAGAATAAAGGACTAACCATCAATCATAGGAAGACAAAATGTATGGTCAACATGTGAGTTATAAATTGGAGATTTCAGAATCAAGTAAAATCAGAAATTTAACTATTTGAGAAATGTTTTAACAAATGACAGAAAATGTGACAAAGGAATCAAATGTATATTAGAATAGCAAAGTTAAAGAGAATATTAAGAAACTGGAAAATTTAATTAGAATAAAAGAAAAGAAAGCTGAACTGCTATGTAATATCAGTCCATCTATATGGAAGTGAATGCTTGACTGTTTATTCACAGATGAAAAAGATATAAAGCAACAGAGCTATGCTTTAACAGAAGGATGCTATAAATACCATAGATTGAACATGTAAATAAGGGGGAAGAAATATGGGAATGACAAGGACACTTAGAATCAGAAAGAAACAAGTTGAAATTTCTGTGACACAATGAAAAAACAAGACTTGGAGAATTTGCCACTCACAAGACATATTGAATGAGGAACAGAAGAAAGCAGTAAGTTATCTAATGAGCTTGAGTAAATGAATAGCAGAACAGAAACTGGGTAGGATAGTCTGGGGACAAACACTTCTAGGAACTATAAAGGATAGGAAGCTGTGGACAACCATGATCAGCCATATCCTGAAAAGACATGGAACACGGTAGAAGAATATGTTAGGATTGATAAGATCATATTCATGATAATATTAAAGAAATTTTGAAAACATATTTGAAATAGTACCAAGATTAGAGACATCTTTGTTTGCTAGGGATTAACATAATAATGCTATAGCAAATAATAAGCATACATAGAGACTTAGTTTCTTCCTCAATCCACAAAGAACACTTATGAGAAGAAGAGAAATAAAGAATATACCAACAACTCCAAAAATCAAAACCATAAATGTGAAATCTATAAATAAGAAGAGAACAAAAGTTGCATAGAAATTATGTTTATTACTGTTGGATATCACCCCTTTAGTCAGAAAATGGTTCCAGTCAGAGACACCGGAAGTAGGTAAGTAGGTAAGTAGTAGTACATAATATAAAGAAACATACAAAGACAACAAGAATGAGATATGAGGATTCTTAGATAGTTCTCACGAGAATCAGTTGCTGAGAGTAACCTATGACAGATAGCAAGAATCCAAGAGACATACCAGAAAGTAATATACAATATTGGTGACATGGAATTGCAACTATTCAACAGAGGTAAAAGGTCTTTACTATTAACAATAAAATAACAATACAATACAATAAGTACCATACAGATATACTGGTTATAATAAGTAAGAGAAATAGGTAAATTGTAATAATAAGAGAAGTAAAAAGAAAATATTCTCTTTAAAGTAATAGAGTAAAAAAAACAATTCACTGACTACAAAATGATTGTGAGTTCCATGATATGGATAACAATGATGAAGAGTTATGAAACTTCTTGAAATCCACAGCAAGATGACAAATGTACTAGATTTACAAAATTACTAACAATGTCTTTCATAAGAAAAATTCAAGTCCTAAAATGAATTACTATTGCTTACCCTCATTTATTTCAGGTCACTAAGTGCTGCTGGTACCATGTAGCCTAATATTACCTACTACATGATCAGGTCACTAGTGACTAAAACAGTTCCTCCACCAAGCTTTTCTGGTGAGGAGTGCGGTTAAACACCCAGCAGGGTTAAAAACAAGACATACACCACATTGCATTTCTTAAGTCATGCTATGGTTTTCAACCCAGATGTGTTGAGTAAACTGGGTTACTCAGTTATGCAATCACACCTTTTGTCATTGGATTGATGATGACAATTCTTTTTACCTCTTGTTCATCATCATTAATTAAATATATTTCAAAACCAAAAAAAGAAAGAAATTCAGAGAAAATTCTTATCTATCACTATGAGACATACACAGTAAATATTTTTTTTAAATCTGACCAAAGCTTTGTCCTTTTAAGCTGATAATAATTTTAAACAAACCACTATTTGTAAGAAAGACAAAAATTTTCAGCTGGTGTACATTACTGAATAAAAAATGTATGTCTGTATAAAATGATAAATAAAAGGATGATGATGATGATAATAATAATAATAATAATAATGAGCAAGAAATAAAATCCATCCTTTTGTGCATTATTCGTAAGTTTGATCAACACTCGATGACCCATGCTTTTGATCTTGTATCAAACTATTCTTAGTTTTAATTGTGCCTTAAGTGGGGTAATGGCTATCAATGCTATTCTGATTTACTAATACTACTGAATAGTAAATTCAAGCTTCCTTATGTGTAACATAAGTGTAAACTGGTCCTAAACTATTGTACCTAGATTTTTTTAATTTAAGGGCAGTACTAGACCGGTGTCAAGATCTTATCAATTTATAGGTGAGCTAGCTAGATGTAGCCATAAATTATATGCTAACAGTTTCTTTTCTCACATTTCTCACTTGTGGAACTCCCTTCCAGCTCCATGCTTTCTAGACAACTTTAATCTGCAAACATTTAAATGCAATGTCAATTGCTATCTACTGTCTTCTTGATTATTCTTTTCTCTTCCTGCTCATTACTAATGTTTCTGTTCCTATTTCTTCCACATCCTGTAACCTGTTGTGTCTTAGTGGCTTTACTGCCTTGCATGGGGTTAAACTAATTAAAAAAAATAAAAATAAAATAAGCTTAGTAAATGATAAACCAATTCTGTATAAAGGCTGGTTACTTATATCCAAGAATGTCACTTTGCATAGGGTAACTAACCTGCTCAAGCACATTTGGGTTTGTTTAACACCCAAAGATACCACCTGTTTATACTGCAATTATGCTGAGTAGTGCTTAGTTTCTATGAGAGAGAGCATTATTTGGCATGATCAACAGTCTGAACAAGTTTAGTATGCTCAAACCATTGGTCATGATGTCTTGTGACCATCGATGAACCTCAGTTAGTTCTGTCCACAGAATTTCACAAACAAGGCTTTGATCAAGCTGGAATGGTTTTCCGGCACTTTCCAAAGGTGCTGGAAACCTGGAATCATATCCCTAAGTCGATAGCATCAAGAAATCACTTTCCTGACAAAATGACCATTGTGAGATTCAAACACAGGTCTCATGGTCAGAAAGTGAATGTGCTAATCACTCAGCCACATGCCCAACCAATACTGTATTTTTATTTTAAACCCCATACCCCTTCAAGGTTTAGACGGCCATGGCTCTCCACAGTTTCCTTTTCTTTATTATTTATGAATTTCCATGACTTTTGTGGGTATGTAATCATTTCCTCTGTGGATTTAAATTCAAAGTTATCCTTCCTAGAGATTGCCTGCTATCCAAGGTTAGAGAACACAGTCTAACTTACTATTTAACCCATAACTGGGAGTAGGGAAAAGAAATGGATTTTTGTCTTTCATTAATAAAGGAATAATAGAAGGAAAAGGAAAATATATTTTAAGTTTCAGATCAATTTTTCATTACGTCTTTTTCCATTTGAGACTTCAATGCTAAATCAACCTGCAATCCACATGGAACCAATAATATGACATCTATTGTCAGTAAATGAAATGTAAACTGATTTCAAACATTAATAGATAAACATCTCATTTAATTCATGATTGGATTAAGTATGATTGCTGAATGAAAATAAAATATAAAGACAAGATTGGATCAGGTTTTAAATGAAAGTAACAGTTTTCAGTTATAGAAAATAACAAAATTTGATATGATTTTCTAACATTGAAAAGAGCAGAGTGAGCAAGATAGTGTAAATTTCTTGAATACAATTTAAGGAGGTGCTGATAATTTCTTGGCTTGTGAAAAAACATCTCATGCTTGAGCCTTTGTTCCAATTTTGGGAAGTGGATCAGGCCAAGAAATTTACTGCACAACCACTAAACATTAGCATATAAATAGTAATAATTATTTTAGACCTAATATTAAAAACGATGGTCACCATATTCTGATCGAAAATCACTCATAAAAAAGGTACCAAGGATGAATGTTCATTAGTACAAATTTTTCCTGCTGACCATCAGTATGGCTCATGCTAGACTCATGGAGAGCAAAACACTGCACTTTCTTGGCCTTAACTGGAAAAGCAGAACTCCTACATCAAAACAATAGCTGCATCTACTGCAAGGAAAGTTAGGTTATTGTCATGCCAGGTTTTTCTCACCAGAGTTCATCTTGTACATTTTCAAATCTACCATTCATTCATGCATTGAATACTGTTGCCATATCTGGTCAGGTTCTTGACAAAATCTGAAGAAGGATCTGCAATGTAATCAATCCTGACTTGGCATCTCGACTTCAGTCATTTTCTCACCTACATGGTATAGCTTCTCTCTATCTTTTCTACAAGTATTTTCATGGCTACTGCTCTGATAAGCTTCTTTCCCTGGTGCCTGGACTACACGTGTTTAAGCGTGCTACTAGACTGGCATCTAGGTCCCACCATTTTACTGTTGAATTAGGTAAATGTACTACTTCTACTCTAACAGTTCCTTTTCTCACACTTCCTACCTGTGGAACTCCCTTCCACTTCCTTGTTTCCCTGATAACTACAATCTTCAAAAATTTAAATGCAATGTTAATCACTATCTTTCCTCCTTTTATCCTTTCCTCGGTCCCCATGATACCCAGTCTTTTTCCTCACCTTCACTCTCTGTAACCCCCTGTATACTAGCAGCATTGGGGTCAAATGATTAAAAAAAAACAAAAACAAATACAGGGCCTATTGGCTCCTGATGGAGGAACCCCTCCCTGATTGGCCATGTCTTCAGAGGTGTAGCTGTACTCACCATGCTTGGCCAACTGTGGGTTGGTGAGGCTATTAAAATTAGTTGGAGATTTTGAATTCAGAGTTATCTTTCTTCTAGACCAGTTTCCAACCAAGGCTATAGGAACTATTTTGTCCTGTTAATTATTCATAGGTGGGATCAGAAGGGATGGATTTATATCTTGCCCAAGAATATTTGCACATATGAATGTAACAAACTTGACAAGAGATTGATCTCAGTTCTCTGATTCTTCAATCTCAGCTACTATCTGGTACTCCACTATGCCTCCATCAAAATCACTCATAGAGGGTAATAAATAAACTTTTCTTTGAAAAAAAAAGGAATAAATATATTATATGTTTCTTTCATGCTACTTTAAGCTTATTTAAAACTAGCAGTAGAGCCCGGCGTTGCCCAGGGATGTAACAATAAGAGATAGATCAAGTATCGACCATCATAAAGACTGAAAAATAAAATTGACAAAGATTATTCTTTGAGGTTGACGGACACGCATGTCTTAATTAGTTTTTTTTTTTTGTTTTGTTTTGTTTTTTTTTTACGAATTGGTCGAACCCAAACTCAAACAAAAACATTGTTTTCAATCATTATGAGTCTACTGATTGAATAGAATTTTATTATAAACAATTGTCTTGGAAATGGAATTTTTAAAGCATTCTGAATGTAAAAATAAAAAAAAAAGTGTGAAAGACAATAAGAAACACTACCTGCCAAAAAAAAGGTGAAGTTTTGTTGAAATCGGTTGAAAAATGTAGGAAATCCGATCCCATATATAAACGAACACACAAACAACCAACCTGGGTTTTATAATAAGTATAACTCGATATGAGTTGTCCCCCTTTCATTAATGCCTCTTAATCATGTTTTCAAATTGATTTTGTGCAAAAACAATTGTGTTTTTCCAATTTTTGGTGCTGTCAGAACCACTGCAAGGTAATTTTACGTAGTCCTGTGAAGTTTTGTTGAAATCGGTTGAAAAATGTAGGAAATCCGATCCAATATATAAACAAACAGCCACACACACACACACACAACCTGGGTTTTATAATAAGTATGATACTTGTTGGGTTAAAATTGATTCACCATATTTAAGCTGAAAAATTGTTTTAAGAGAAAGATTTTATAAATCTCTATCAACAGTAGTAAAAGCTGCTTGGTCAATGAATGCCAAATGTTTTCTCATAAGGGAGCAGCTAATATTAGCATAACCTGTCGTATCTTATTTAAGTTGAGCATATTTTTGACAATGTCAAAAAGAGGGATTCATGATAAGTACAGGTCATACATATTTTAATCAGCTGTCATCATGCAATAATTGTAACATTGCTTGATGTAATGGCATCTGTTAATATTTTTGGTAATACAAAAAAAAAAAAGGAATAAATAAAATATGATCTCTTTCCAGAAAGTATTATTAAAATGGGAGAAATCTAATTAAAACTAATGAAGAAAGCATAAAAAATACTTGAATATATGTATTGTGTAGCAATGGAAATCAACAACTCTGTCACATTGGTAAATAACTAAACAGATATGTTTATATATTAACACATTTAATATTATATCGTGTCTCATTAAATACACTCTTATAATTAAATTATAGAATCTATCTTACACATTTATAAGTCTACCATTCATACATGCATTGAATATTTCTGCTACATCTGGTCTTGTGCTTCTGCTATATATTTAGAGATTCTTGATAAAATAGAAAGAAGAATTTGCAATGTTATCAGTCCTGAGCTGGCATACTGCCTTAAGTCACTTTCCAACTATAGTAATGTAACTTCTCTATGCCTTTTCTATAAATGTTTTCATGGTAATTATGCTGATGATCTTTCTACTGTGGTACCTCAAATCTATGAATTTAAAAGCAGATTGGCAGAGAGATATCATAATTTTCCACTTGAAATGGTTTGATGTAACCATAAGTTCTATGCTAACAGTGTCTTCTCTCACAATTCTCATTTGTGGAACTCTCTTCTGGCTTCTTGCTTTCCAGTCAACTTTGATCTTCAAAAATTTAAGTGCACAGTCAATCATTATCTTCTATCACCTTAATTCCTGTTCTTATATTGTTCTCTCTCTTTAATAATATTTTCTTTTTCTCATAATCTTGCAGGCTCAGTAACACTTTGCATCTTAGTGGCTTTATAGCCTTGCCAGGATGAAATGATTAAAAGACAAAAATACAAATATAAATGATATGCTTATTTTCACTTTTTTAATCCATTTGCTCTAAGATTTTAGAAGGAACTGGAAACCCAATCCTAAAGAGGAAACAAGTGATAAACCTCTACTGCAGGTTCACAAAACTGGGATGGAGTGTACACCGGACAATAAGAAAACTTATGAATCACATATTACATATCCTGAGTTTTTTTCTTTTTCATCATTTTGCTAGTGACAATGATTTATCTCATATCTACATATGTGTAAATAATTTAAATATATGGGGTGGAGGTAAGTTTGTTAATCATTAGGTTACAGACATTGATTTTATCTCATATACATGAGAGAGTAAAAAAAATGTTTTCACTGAAGACTTTGTGCATATATATATATATATATATATATATATATAGTAAAGCCACTAAAACACAAAGGGTTACAGGCTGTGAAAGAATTAGGAACAGGAAAATTAATAATGAGCAAAAAGAGTAATCAGGAGGAGACTTGTTAGCAATTGACATTGCATTTAAATTTTTGCAGATTTGTCTGGAAAGCATAGAGCCAGAAGAGAGTTCCACAAGTGAGAAGTGTGAGAGAAGACACTGCTAGCACAGAACTTATAGCTACATCCAGACAGCTGAACTGTCAATTGATGAGATCTTGATACCAGTCTAGTACTGCGCTTAAATTAAAAAATCTAGGTACCATAGCAAAGAGCTCATCTGAACAATTACAATGAAAGTATTTATAGACAAAAAAGGAGCAATCTTGCAGCAGTGGGTAAATGATTGAAGCCAGATCAGGACCAATAATATTGCTGATTCTTCTTTGGATCTTATCAAGGGGCTCTAGGTAAATAGCAAGGGCACCGGGCTATATGTGGCAGCAATATTTTAAGTGTGGATGAATGGTAGACTTATAGATATATAAAATGGATTCTGAAGAGAAAAATTGTCTTGCATGACATATGTATGTATGTAAGGGGGTGTTGAACACTTTTTAGTCTAAGAAATATGAGGAATCTGTTCAGGAACTGTGTGTATATTTCTAGACATACAATATTGCATTAAATTTAGCAGTAAAGCAAAAACAGTACAAAAAGATTTAAAATATAGTTTTCACTACCAAACGCATCCTTAGGAAATCAATGAGAGAGCTTGAATTTTTTTAATATGCTCCTTACATACAATGAATAAAAGGTTTTGAACCAGACAGTTTAGTAGTAAGAATCTCATAAAACATATCTTACATATAAATATATAATATATATGTTACGTGTGTATGCAGTTCCAAGTTTACTGCATTTTATACTATTTTTATATGTAATTGTACAGACTCAATTATAAAGAAATGAAACAAGAAAATAAATCAGATATGTATAGAAATAAATAAAAGTTAATAGATTTGTAGATAATTAAGTGAAAAAGCAAATCTTTTGTGTTGTACATCAGTAATTCTCATAAGAGTAGATTCAGAAAATTATCATTTTACTGTTAATTAATTACTGAAATGTGGACAGAAAGATGAATATATCTACATAAAAAAAAATATACACAGTGAATTACACATAAAAAATACAAAACACACAGATATATACACCCACACAAACAAATGTATGCATAACTATCTATGAGTAAAAATACTAATAGAAATAAAATATATCAAAAGAGTAACTTTTTAAGATCAACATGTTTCATTCCTTCAGGAATTTTATAAACTTCATGCAAGGTAAATATGAAGAACATGGAAGTAACATGGAAGAAAAATATTGTTCAGTTTTCAAATTTTTGAATTTGTGAATGCTCTAGAATATTCTTAAAGCTTTCTATGCAAGGAAAGGTAAACTATTGAGGATGTTAAGTGATGTCATTTATTGGCTAAGAAATGAAAAGGAATAAATGGTGTTGTTGTTGTTGTAGAGTATTTATTTATTTAATTAATATAATTATTTTTTCCATAACTTCCGTGTATAAATACAATTTACAAAATAAAGATTTCCACATTTATCTTGATAAAGTTCCTCAGGGGATGAAATGTATTGGTAAAGAAAAGTTTGCCTTTTGTCTTATATATATATATATATATATATATATATATATATAGGTCTGTCTGTTTAATTTTTTATTGTAATTTTCAAATTTTCAGATAAGGAGTTGAGTATTGTGTTCAGATTTGTGGATAAACTGTCTGAACATCAAATTTTGTTATTTTTGTTCAAGTACTTTTGACATTCGCAGTCATTATCAAGAACCAATGTAGTGGTGTCTGTTTGGGAGTTAAACTTCCTTTGTCTGCATCCTGGATGTGAAAGTCAAAAGTACTTGAACAAAAATAACAAAATATGAACTTTGGACAATTTATCTACAACTTTAAGTACAATACTCAACACTTTATCTAAAAATTGTAACAATACAATAAAAAATTAAACAGACAATTATAACTTGTATTTATACAAAGATTTGGAGGAAAATTATTAAGTTTTCTAATTTTGAATTTGAGAATGTGCTAAATATTTTAAAAATTTGCTGTCTAACATAGACAGATGTAAACTATGGAAGATGCTAGGTGATGTAAATCTTTCTATACTTGCTTCAATGTATAAGTATACGTGTTGTGCCTATATTTTTATTCTTTCAATGTATTATATATAAATTTCTCCTGACAGATCATCTGATAACGCTATGTGAAGTAAATATTTTACATTTTGTTCTTGTCGTTAATATTATTAATATTTCTACTACTATTTCTATTGTTCTACTACTGCTGTTCTTGTTCCTATAGATCTATAAAATGTTAATATCGTTTGATCAAGCAGAAATCAAAGAGAAAATTGCAGTAGCTGGGAGGAATGAGCAATGCCTGACATGGCCAGACAAAACTGAAATAAAAAGAAAGCATAAGATGGTTATCTGAAAGAAAAAAGTGAGTGATTTTGCTGAAGAAGAATATTCTTTCTTATTTATGCACCATATCCTTTCAGGACATAGGTGATCATCACTCTCCACCATTTCCTGTCCTTCGGCGATCTTAATAAATTTTGTCTTTTTGTTATTTCACCTAAACTGTTTTCTGTCATCCATTTACTCAAGCTCACTAAGTAGGTCATGCATTGTTTTCATTTGCTTCACTTGCCTTCAATGTATCCTGTGAGTATCAAATTTTCCAAGCCTTAACTATCTCTTTCTGATATTAAGTTTCAGTGTCCTTTTTGTTTTCATTTTCTCTAAAAATATTTATTGTTGCTCACATGTTTGGGACATTGTATTCTCAGTTCCCTTTCTGTAGAACTTCATTTTTGTTGCTTCAATTCACTTCTTCATCTTTGAGGAAATTGTCCCTCATTCACTGCCATATAGGAGGACTGATATGTTACAATTTAGTACTTTTTTCTTTGTTTAGAGAAGCTAAATTCGTTTTTTTTTAGAAAGAAGAAAAAACAAGACAAATAAAAGTAAAAAAAATACTGAATATGAATTTCTTTTATGTGATGAATCCCTCCAGGACATGGGCAATTATTGCTCTCCATAATTTCCTTTCCTTTCCTTTCTAGTGCTTAGTAAATTTTGTCTTTTTCTATCTCTCCTAATCCTTGTTCTGCCAACCATTTACACACACTTGTTAGGTAGGTCATGCACTGCTTTCCTCTGTCCACCTTGCTTTTAAAATGTCATGTGAGTGTCAAATTTTCTAAGCCCTCTTTACTTGTGTTCTGTGAACATTATTTGAAGAATTAACATGAAGAATAAAATAAACTTGGTATTGCATTATTATATACAAGCTTGTTGCTTTTCATGGTGAAGCTTCCATTGATAAAATCATTTGTTCCAATTAAAACAGGATTTAATATGTTTTTTTTTTTACATATCATCTTTATAAGCATTTATTATATAATATTTTTAGAGTAATAACATGTTCCCATGATACTGTGTAGATGGTAGACTCAGAAGGAAAAATAAAAGATTATTCAGATAAGATAGAAAAGGAAATCAGGAAGAAAAGACTATTAACTGGAAGAAAACAGAATGCATGGTTGTCAGCAAAAGAGACAGCCCAAGGAGTGAGTTACATGTTGGAGATGTCAGAATCAATCAGTATCGGAATATCAGGGTAGACGATTGACAATGTAACACAAAAATGTGAAGTCTCATGGGAACAGCAAAAGCTGCCTTCCAGAATCTATGCAAAGTATTAATAGATAGGAAAATTTTATGAGAAACAAAGAAAAGAATGATGTAAGGAAAGTGTTCAGTATTCATTGTCATATAAGTGGACTAATATTACATGGCAGTTCAGCACTCTTTTGCTCATTTCTAATGAAATTTCTATTTCTTAATACTTTGTTTAGCATTTAGAAAGCATCACCATTTATTCAAGTCCACCTTCAGATCTGTGTCACATTTTCCATCTTCTGTTAGATAGATTTCTGTACTTGCTTGATCCTGACATTTCCAATTTGTAGCTTGCATCTTGAGTTGATTTTCCTGCTAATGACCATACATTCTGTCTTCTTACAGCTAATGGCGTTCTTGTCTAGGAGATTTTACAGAAAGGAAACTGCTGGTATACAACATATATAACTTAAGTGATCAAGGATTAGTAAAATGAAGCAATGAGTATCTATAGAAAGGCTCTTTTTATAGATAATGAACAGACCAGAACAGACATTATTTTTGAAATGCTGCAGAGGATTTTGTGAATGTTATTTTGAGAAATATGGAAACCATAATTAGAACCCATGCTCAGATAAACTGGGTTTCTCTGAAAGAAATATATCTGAAGTTGATAATGATTTTTTTATCAATGTAAGATCCCATACATTTCAATCCCTTCATTTGAAATGTTTCCTAATTCTGTGCTTTATTTTAAAAAAATAAAAACATATAAAAAAAAAAAACTGTCATTTTTTGTTGACTCATTAAATGCTTTTTTACAATTTCGAAACTAATGGAATCATGGAATTCTGTCTCAAGAATTGTTTTATGGTTTCATGAAATATAAGCCATGCTTGCATATAGATAAAAGTTCACAAACACACACAACTTATTTATATACATGTATATTTACAGTTGTGTGCGTATACATTAGAGATGATAAAAATTGCAAGAGAATTACAATTTCTATAGCTTAAGGGTAATAACTGGGGATATATATTATCTCCTTTCATTTTTTCACCATATAACTTATTTATCTTCTTTAAAAAAAATTATAAAAAGGTAAATGTAGCTTGAAAAACTAAACAGAAAATTCTTTCTGATATGTACCCAATGTGTATCTCAGTTTAGAAAAACCTGAATCCAAAAGAATAATTAAATAAATGACAAATAGGGAAACCTTTATAAATTTGACATGTTTCATTACTTTTATTATAACTTCATCAGAGTTAATGGGGGGGGTGAAAGATTACCAAATTATTTCTGATGAAGGTACAATAAAATTATAGTGAAACATATCAAATTTATAAAGATTTTATTAATTTGTACCTTATTTAATCTTGTATAAATGAGTTTGTATGAAATATGGATTGGAATCCGACAGAATGATGAGATAAAGATTGTTTCCTATTTGTTCTTTATATATATATATATATATATATATATACACCCACACATATATATATATATATATGTGGATACCTGTATTTGAATAGATTCTCTAATTATTTTCTATATTCTGCTATATATTTAAAGTTTCTTGATAAGATCCAAAGAAGAATCAGCAATATTATTTGTCTGGATCTGGAATCTAGGCTTGAGTCACATTCCCACGACCATAAAGTTGCCACCCTCTGCCTGTTCTATAAATTCTTTCATGGAAATTGTTCGGATGGTACACTGTTCTTCATCAAAAAGTTCACAAGTTCATCTGCTGGGATCTATTAGATTCTTTCAAGCTCGTTTTTGTTCACTATTTTTCTTAGAATTGTTATATCTGTTTATAGCCCTTTGTCTAAAATGTGTAGTTGGAATGTATGGCAGCATACAGGCAATAATTTTCCATTTTCCAAACTATTCATATATTTTTGTATTGTCTTCTAATTGCAACAGACCTTGTAATAATTTTGGATGTGCATTATAATGAATATAGGCTCAGAATAAGAAATCAAGCAGCCAAGTTTGAATTCCCTTTGAGTTCATAACATTCACTTATGCACAAATAACTTTGGGAAAGGTATGAATCCATCTCTTCTCCCTCCAGAAATGGGTTAAATACAGGCCAGACTGGCTTCTTTAGTCTTGGTTAGCAACCAGTCTACCTTAGAAAGAATTGGCAACTTACTGCAGGAAAATCTTCAAACACTCTCTTCCAACATGACTTGAACTAGCACCAAAGAGTAGTAGGTTCATAAAATTAATATCACATGTTGATGTTCTGTCTGCAACAAAATAGAGTGAGTGATAATAATGACAGGTTTCTGCTAGCAGAAGCCTTACAAATATTTCCACAGCTAAAGTGCTTTTTTGCCAATTCATTGCTTTGAATGTTTCTGCCACATCTGTTCTGATGTTTCTGCTATACATCTAGAGATCCTTGATAAAATACAAAGAATAATATGCAATGTTATTGGTTCTGAACTTACATCTCGGCTTATGTCACTTTCTCACCACTGTAACATATCTTCCCTGTGCCTTTTCTATAAATACTGTCATTTATGTCTTACGGCAAGGTTTTATCAGTTGAATTGGGTAGATGTAACCGTAAGTTCTATGCTAACAGTTTCTTCTATTGCACTTCTCACTTGTGGAACTCTCTTCTGGCCTCTTGCTTTCCAGTCAACTTTGATCTTCAAAAATTTAGATGCAATGTCAATCTTTATCTTCTGTCTTCTTAATTCCTGTTCTTTTATTATTCTCTCTCCTTATTAGTGTTTTTTTTCCTCATATTTTCTAACAATCAGTAACCTCTTGCATCTTGCTTGTGGTGAAATGATTAAAAAAAATTCTTTTAATGGATTTAGGCTGCCAAACAATAGTCATGTATTTATTGATACTACCAAAGAAAAATATAATATTGTCTCACTGCAAAATCTCATCTCTCAGATGAGCAAAAAAAGGACTCATTATTTGCAATTATTTACAATAATATCAATCTTGCCAAATTTTAAAACAATTGGGTATAAACCTGATTTTCATTCTAAGATGAAAAGCCATTTTACTTTTTTATGTCCAACAAAAAGAGATCATTGCATTTGCCTCATCTTCTGAAGTGTGCCCAGTTTGTTTGCTATTCAGGTTTTGCCATTTGGACATTCTATGCTCAAAATCTAAACAAAATGGCTCAACTTGTTCCATAGTTATATTCAACAACTGATATTTTTGCCAGTTGTCTTACCTGCTTATAACTTTCAATTTTCTCTCTACAGAAGTGTCATCACTTGTGAGATTATATTTAATCACTTGTTCTGTTTTGGGAAACTCGATTATCTTTGAAACTGATTTTTGTTGAATTGGTCAATCTCTTGCGTTTACATTTTGATGCTGTTCTATATTATCATCTAACAAGATTTGTCTTTCATCTACTTGAGTTACTGCTTCAATATCTTTACCAGTCTCTTCATAATTACACAGATTTGAAGATTCACCACACCTTTGTTGTGAAGGAACTAGCGGTCTTGTTATCTTCAACTTCACTTGTGAAAAACCATCTTCTAAGGCAGGAAATTTATCATTTAGAAAAGAAGGCATGTTAGGGATTCTTTCAAGAAAAAGTTGATTTGGGCTGTACCCATTTATAGCCCATGCTAGAACCAGACAATTTGCTTTGTGTTTTTTATGCTTTATGTCTTCCAAGCAAGAGAAGATAACAGATCTAATAAATTTGATTGCTTCATACAGTTTGCATGTATGAGTTATCTCCCTTCATTGATCACATGTATTAACAATGCTTATTAGATATTTTTTCAAAGTAGTAGAGCTTATCATTCTTAAAAAAAAAACATGTCCAAGTAAGATCAAAGAGAACATGACTGGATTTCATGTAGGAGTAAAGAACAGACACAAAGATTTGTGAAACTGTGAAAGCAACATAGAAGATGAGTAGCAATTTGATGACTATAACAAAGGAAACAGCTGGATTAGTAGGCAAAATAAGTAAAATATAATAATAAAGTCAAGAATAGAAGAGATATAAAAAAAAGAGAAGGAAAATGGACATATAAATTAAGAGACGAAATTGAAAGTATATATATATATATATATATATATATATATATATATATATATATATAAATAGATAAATAGATAGATAGATATAGATATGAAAATCATTAACAAAATAATCTGAAAAAAAAAAATGACTATGAAAAAGATAGAAGAAGCTATCAGAAAGAGGAAGTGGTGGGATGCACAGAGACTCATTGCCAAAGGTTGTGGGTGCTGCGGGGACATGTTCCCTCCAGAAAACCATCCTTCCCTCCCCAGTGAAAATGATTTAAACTACTTTTAGTGTGCAAATTCTTAATCAGAGCACTACTGACTTAAAAGCTGCACCCATCCAACTCAAAACACTCTGGACATATAACCAGAAAGAAGAATAATAGATGGAGCAAAAGGTTGGTTGAATGATTTTCTAATAAATGTAGATGATGGTGAGACAAAAGATAGAAAGAAGAAAAAAGAATGAATAAGAAAGGAAAGGTAGAAGTTGTCAGAAACAGCAGGTGTTTTGCATAATCAAAAAGATTAATAATAAATAGAGAAAAAGGTTGATTGAATGATATGTAATGGCTAACAAAAGGTGAAGAAGACCAGAGAAAAGTCTAAAAAATCAGATACAAGGGTTTGCAAAGATATTAACATGGTCACATAAGTATAGGTATTTTGAAAGACCTTTGTCCAGAAAGGGAAATTCAATTGATATATATATATATATAAATAATAGTCCATTTACCTATTTATAGTTATAACTATACCCACAAGGATGTATAAAAATAAATTCTTACAAATTCCCAAGCACCATGTTCATGTGCAGAAACAAAGGAGTTTCTATCTTCACAGTTCTAAAAAAAACGCAAACTGCAAAAACTGATTGCTGTAATTATGGTTGAATTGGATAAGTCGATTGGGTGAAAATGAATGAATTGGTTTTAAATCTGCCAATCATTTTTATTAAGATCTTCACTGGAAAAGAATTACCAAAGATAATTTACTGCTAAATTTTGAAGGTTTAAAACTTAATATACATTCATGATTTGTTCCTAAATTACCAAACATTGCTTCTATTTCAACCCATTTTTTTTCTATCCAATATCCTAATGCCCTTTCTATATGTAAAAAAAATACTTGTTATTACTGTCAACTTTATTACAGTTGCTGTGTCCATAACTAAATAAATAAATAAAAAATAATTACAATAAAATAATTATAACAATTATAATTATCATTAATTCACTCATTCTAAATCAATGCGTGTTGACACAACTTTTCTCCTTTACACACATAAATATATGCTATTCTCACTACTGGACAAGCAGTTTACACGAGCAGGTTGTTAACACATGTGTCAATGAAAATTTCATCTCTTTTTCCTTTTTCAAGCCATAAAGGAAAAAATTATCTTTTTAATACTCAACAAAAATTTGAGCCACTTCTTATTATCTGGATACTTGTTACACACATATATAAAAGTCATATGAGAAACAGTGTATACATTTTACTTATTCTTTATTTTATCAATCTGTTGGATTCTGATCCATATTTGATCCCAAACTCACAATTGTACTCATGATTACTATCTCTTGTTTCTCCAACACCACATAACAACCAGATAATAAATAATACTTGTTTTGTTGTTTCCAGGTCTTTGTGTTTTTCCTTTTTATAAGTATTTTTTGAATATATAAATATTAAGGGGTTTATAATTATTTACTCAGAGCTATAACTCCCCTATACAGTTCTTTTTATATTCATTTCACCAGAAAAATGTCACAACAGATAAGTTAACAACAGAATTTTAAATTCTGTTTTTGGTTTATCAAACTAACAAATACACAGGTACAAATTTATATTTATGAGTAGGAGTCAAAAAGTAATGTAATTTTTATCATAGGAGGCAAATTTCTCGATAAATTTATTCAAAAACTGGTAGAGATGTAAAGACACACATACTTTTGATCTATAATTATCGAATTTTGTTTTTTTCCAGATACATGAATAAATGAGTTGATATGAAAATGGTTGCTCACACTGGAAGTCAGTCTGAAGCAAAGAGCAGTAATCGAATTCTTTGTTGTCAAAAGGGGAAAACCCTGTAAACATTCACAAAAGACTTCCATCACTTTGGTCCAATGAAATAGCCACTGAGGACTAAAAGTTATGGTGATGATGAAGAAGTGAAAACTGCTGTATGGAATTAGCTATATCAGCAGCCAGCTGAGTTTTATGAACCTGGGATAACTACAATCATTGAAAAAGATGGTGATAATGTTGAGAAGTAGGTATGTGAACCTATGGATGTATAGCTAAATCTTCATGTATATATTTGATTGTGTTCCTTATTTCTTATATAATAAAACAAATTGCATTACTTTTTAACTCACCCTTGCATATTTTTTAAAATCACATATCTCTTCATGAATTAGTTTAACTTCCTTGTCTTTAATAACAGCGAATTGCTATAACTTTTTGAAGACAATAGAAGAGTGTTATACCTGTAGATAATATTTTACAACCTAGACAACCTTACTATGGAGATGAACATCACCAAATAGCTTTTCAGGAACAACATAAAGTTTTCATTAAAATGAAAACAAAGGTATCTAAAGCAAAGAAAAAGCAACAAGAATATGTGGAAAATAAGAGTAAAGAAATTAGCTTTGAAATAGGAGAACGAGTATACTTTTAGAAACACTGGAGAAGGCATAAATTAGATAAAAGGTGGAAGCGATATTATATAGTTATAGAAAGAACAGGGCCAGTCTCATATAGAATCAAGGATCAGCTTACAGATGCAACTACAAAGGTATATGCTGTTGATCTATGCAGTGCAAAGGTCCTGTAATAAGAATGTGTGCCTTTAAGCTTCTGAAAACTTTAACAGTCAGATGGTCAGTGTAATGTTGGAAGAATCCTTTTGAGATACAAAGATAAACTCTATGATCAAATGAAGTGCAGCCCCAAAACTTGGAAGAGATTGTCCAGAAGTGTGAAAACTTGAGAAAAATCTTACAATGTAGGATTTAATCAACATCTGAAATCTAGGATGGAACATCTAAGTGAACTGAGACAAGGTCAGGCAGTGAAAGAGTCAAGGCAAATTCAATTAATTTATGACAAATGATGGTGATCTGGCATGAACTGTGTAGGATTGGTGTCACTCAGTAGACATAAATATAAATGTCACATAATGTGAAAATACTAAGTCTTTGACCCTAATGCATTGAAAATGGTGAGTCTAATTCTCTCTCTGTATGTATATATATTTATATATATATATATATATATATATATGATTATTTTCACTGTATCCTGAAAAATATTGTATAAATAATTACAACTAAATTAGGTTCATTGACAATGAAGGAGATTTGAGAAAAAATAAATATAAAATAAGTACTTTTTAAATCATTGGGCTATAGATACGATTTATTTCATTTTATTTATGTTTTTTCTTTCTCTCCTCTGCCAATAGGAGCAGTTAGGTTCAACTATCATCCGGTTCACATGCCTCCACAGGCGTTTGAACAGGAGTAAAGGTTTATCTCTTGTTTCCTGTTTAGGATTGAGTTTCCAGTTCATTCTAAACTCTATACTCCTATTGCTTGTCCTTTCCTATGCTAATCTAACTCCATACAGTAACCCTCTATCTAGAGTGGCTCTTGGGTCAGGTAAAAAAAAAAAATGAATATACCTTCATATTATATTTATTCTTGATTTTATGAAAATTTTAAGCCATGTATTATATAACTACTTATGCATGTGTTCATCCAATATTTTATACTTTCACAAATGCTTCATTTGCATGTATATGAAAACAGATACATTAATTTATATAGACAGATATATCTACATGGAATATTTAGGCAGTGCTCCTTTGTTTAAATATGTTTTACAGGATAGAATCAATAAGGAGGAGAGATACATATGCAATGTTATTTTATCTGAGACTATATACATGTACATATGTTGTTTACTATATGCGTGTTTATATGCGAAATAAAAACATTAACATACATATTTTGGTAGTGGTATCTTTATCTATACCCCCTCTCTCAGCTCTAGTAAATCCTACTTTTAAACAGTTGTCAACACAGTTGACAGCTTTCATCATAAAGAGGCAGCACTTATAAACCCTGGTCACGGCCCTTTGAGGCCACACCTTAAATATTTGTTAAAAGCCTGGGAACATTCAACTGAGACAGTCAGCCATCAGGCCTTCCCACTGGTATTGGCAAAGTGAAACAAAAAAGAAAAATTGTGCAAGTGATGGCTGTTATGGTTGGTTGGTTTTTCCCAAGTACTTTAATGAAATGCAGATGATGGTCATCGTTATCTCAACCAGGCACTGTGTTTGTAGAGGTGAAAAGATAAGGGACAGAGATGATGTAGACCACATATGGCGTTGACATAGACAAATAAGAAGTTGGTGTACAGAAAATATTATTCATTAGTAATAGTTCCCAAATCATGCAGTTTAAATCTGACCAACTCGAACTAATAAAATAAAATAAAATTCTTTTGCTAGAAACTGAGAGAATTTGATAAATGCAAACACCCTGTCTATTGAAATGTTCGTCTTTTCATAAATAACTTGATGTAAGTGTAGCTTGTTTTATACATACTGAATATGTGACAATATGTTCATCGCCGTCTTCTGCCATGTCCTTTCCGGATGTGGATGACCATGACTCTCTACAACTTCCTCTCTTTTATAGCTCTAAGTAGATTAAACCCTGAGTTTTCTCCAGTCACAATGAATGTGTACACTCTCAATGAGGCTCTATGATTTGAATGTCTATTTGATCACATGTTCACTTCAGACCTCAAGGGGAACTCATATATATTAATCTATAAAGATGCTAGACAAATGGTTGGTTGAATCTATTGCTCCAGGAAGTATTTGACTCCTTTTTTACAAGACTCAGATTAGAGACCAAAAAAGGAGTACTGCTGTCATATTGCTGGAGCTGCTAATTTTCTAGCTTTGATACAGTTCAAACTCATTTAGGCAGTCTTACAGGGGTCGATTTATTTTCCATTGTAGCCTCCTTCCAACAAACCTATTTCTACTCTGTCACTATTTCCATGGTAAATGTTCAGATGAGCTCCATTCTTTAGTCCACCAGTTCAGACTTTTAAAACTAGGATATGCAATGGAGTTAAAACACCCTCATTTCTTTTGTATTCCAAATTTAAGTAGAAAGTTGAAATTAGCCAGCATTTTTCCCCCCAAGAACTGTTACTTTGTGAAATAAATTCCAGAGTGGATCTCCTTTTAATTCTACAATCTTAACCTCTTCAAGTCAATGGTTAATCATTATCTATTTTCCTTATCTGCATAATCTTCATTACTTATCTCTACTTTTATACATATCATACAACTCATTCAACTTAACAGTAAGTTTTTATCATAAGTGGCTGTCAAGCTTTGTATTGGGTGAACTTTAGTAAAAAAAAAAAAAAAAAAAGGAAAAGTAATATGTCCCCCTTTACTATCCCTTTATGTGTTGCATTCTATTCAGATAAGCTCATTAGGTAAGTTACTTGCTGTTTCCATCTGCCCCTTATGCTTCCAACATGTCCTGTGAGTGTCTAATTTTTCAAGCCTTCTTTCATAGTTATTATTATCCAGCTCAATCCCTGTTTTGCCATCCATTTACACAAGCCCACTAGGTAGGTTACTTGATGCTTCACTCTGTCCTTTTTGCTTTCAGTATGTCCTGTGAGTTTCTAATTCTTCAAGCTTTCTTTCATCATTATTAAAACTTCCTGACTGCTCACCTGTTCTATATAGGATATTCTCAGCATCTTTCTGTAGAGCTACATCTCTATTGCCTCATCTTCTCTTCATTTGTGAGGAAATTGTCTAGCATTCACAGTCATATGGGAAAAGTTCATCTTCTTACCAGACTTTAATAAGATCCATGATATTCTTAGTAACATCATGGTCTTGTGGGTGATGAATTATTTTCCAACCAACAATCCCTTTCCCACAGATGAAACATTGCAAGTCTCATGCTATTTTATTGCTATTTTCATGACCAGTATACTGACAAGCTACATTTTTGGTTCCACCAGCCTCTGACCTGTGCAACTGAAAATGCCATCCCACATACACAAGGATGAAGCCACCTTATTTCAATCATATTCAGACAACTTCTTCTCAAGCACTGCTGCTTTGTGGAAGAGAATCCTGGCAAGATGTTTACCCAATCAGTACAATCGTAACCTCTTTAACCTAGGTTTAAACGTTAACTTTCATGTATAACTTAATGTACTTAACTTCTTGCTTTTTCTTGTACTCTTACAACACTACATAGTAACTCACTACTTTGAGTAACTCTTTGACCTTGTATTTGGTGAACATTATAAAAAAACAACATAAGTGTGCTTTACCAATACCTATTTCCAGAATGCTTCTTTCTCAATTGATACTTCTTTAAAATTATTAAATACTGCCACAGAAGCATAATGAACAATAAACAAAAAATTGCAAAATAATGAAAATAGTCCTAATATTTGCAGTAAACTGTCATTTGCATAGTTTTTTTTATTATTATGATTTGAAAAAGAGTTTTAAAAAATATGTATACTTTGAAATACATTCAGTTAATAAATTTATAAATATTGACAAACACATGTACATCTATATATTTCATAACATGTCATGAGTCCTGTAACTCATCTGGGTTGTGGGAACACCATATGTACTACAGCCGGGCAAGACAGCCTGACAAAATCCATCCCTTTTCAGACTAATTTTGAATTTGATTTTTGAGTTTTTTCTCATACACCGGTTGTCACCTCATTATAAGAGAGCCCAGTTTGCTACACTATTTAACCCATAATTAGGGAAGTTGAGACAAATTCATACCATTCCCAAGGGTATTTATGTTAAAGTGAATGCAATGTACTCAACAGGAATTTGAACTTGCCTCTCAGAATTCTCTTTTTGAGTTGCTAAATATTCCATTATTCACACATTTATTATGTCTGTCTAGGTCTTGATAAATTTTATAGTTGATATCAATGTGAAACATCTGTAAATTTATATAAAATAGAAATCATTTTTCTTTAAAGAATTTAAGTCAAATCAGATATGAAAATAACCATAGGTTACCCCAAATAGCTGGTTTGTCAAATCAAACAATGTCCATAGAGTTTGAGCATGAAGCATATTTTCAGAAAATAATTCTTATTTTTCAAGCGTTTTGGGGCAAAATAAAATTTCTCAGCATACAAAACAAGAATGTAAGATTATTAATCTATATACGTGTCAAATCAATTTAAATGCCAACCAAATTTTACAAATGTGAACAATCAATGTTCTTTCCTGCAAATAATTTGTTAATTTTTGCTCAAATTCAATTACTGTACTGATTTGATGGAATAAAAAGACAATTTGATTCAAAATTAAGCATTTGCAGAAACAAACATTTCAATAATTACAAATTGCTTGCTTCGAAATTTCTTTGTTTATTTCATAAATTACTTCAGTTAAGTGCTAAATAAGAAAATTAAGACAAAAAAAATCTACATAGATTATAACGATGTCAGAGGATGAGAAAAACTAAGAATATATTTTCATTTTATATATGAGATTTTCATCAAATATACATTTTATGTCAAAGATATAATGACATTATGAAAGTTGTTGAACAAGGCACAAAGATGGCTCCCGTAAGTACCTGACTCTTCATGCTATCCTCCACCTTTACAAGAGTCAGATCAGGTCAAAAATGGAGTACTGTTGTCTTATTTAGATGGGAGCTGCCCAGATCTCACTCTCCAGCCTTGATAGAGTTCAAAAGTGTCTCAAAGTCTTTGTGGGTGATGAATTATTCTCCACCCTCCAAACTCTATCCCACAGGCTGGATGTGGCAAGCCTCTCTCTGCTCTTCTGCTACTTCCACAGAAAGTGCTCAGATGAACTACATTCCCTGGTCCCGCCAAGTCAAACATTCATGGCAAGAACATGCCATGACACTTACATACTAGTAAACCACCCACATTCATTCTGCATTCAATTGGTGAGAAATAAGTTCCACTCAAGCAGCTTCTTCTCACGAATGACTGCCCTGTGGAACCGACTCCCAATAACATGTTTCCCTGATCACTGCAATCAAGGCTAGGGGTTAACCATTATGACTGCCCTGTGGAACCGACTCCCAATAACATGTTTCCCTGATCACTGCAATCAAGGCTAGAGGTTAACCATTATGACTGCCCTGTGGAACCGACTCCCAATAACATGTTTCCCTGATCACTGCAATCAAGGCTAGGGGTTAACCATTATGACTGCCCTGTGGAACCGACTCCCAATAACATGTTTCCCTGATCACTGCAATCAAGGCTAGGGGTTAACCATTATGACTGCCCTGTGGAACCGACTCCCAATAACATGTTTCCCTGATCACTGCAATCAAGGCTCCATTATGATTGCCCTGTGGAACCGACTCCCAATAACATGTTTCCCACTGCAATCAAGGCTGCCATTATGATTGCCCTGTGGAACCGACTCCCAATAACATCTTTCCTGATCACTGCAATCAAGGCTAACCATTATGACTGCCCTGTGGAACCGACTCCCAATAACATGTTTCCCTGATCACTGCAGTCAAGGCTGGGGTTAACCATTATGATTGCCCTGTGGAACCAACTCCCAATAACATGTTTCCCTGATCACTGCAATCAAGGCTAGGGGTTAACCATTATGACTGCCCTGTGGAACCGACTCCCAATAACATGTTTCCCTGATCACTGCAATCAAGGCTGGGGTTAACCATTATGACTGCCCTGTGGAACCGACTCCCCAATAACATGTTTCCCTGATCACTGCAATCAAGGCTAGGGGTTAACCATTATGATTGCCCTGTGGAACCGACTCCCAATAACATCTTTCCCTGATCACTGCAATCAAGGCTAGGGGTTAACCATTATGACTGCCCTGTGGAACCGACTCCCAATAACATGTTTCCTGATCACTGCAATCAAGGCTAGGGTTAACCATTATGACTGCCCTGTGGAACCGACTCAATAACATGTTTCCCTGATCACTGCAATCAAGGCTAGGGGTTAACCATTATGATTGCCCTGTGGAACCCGACAAGGCTAGGGGTTAACCATTATGATTGCCCTCCCTCCCAATAACATCTTTCCCTGATCACTGCAATCAAGGCTAGGGGTTAACCATTATGACTGCCCTGTGGAACCGACTCCCAATAACATGTTTCCCTGATCACTGCAGTCAAGGCTAGGGGTTAACCATTATGATTGCCCTGTGGAACCAACTCCCAATAACATGTTTCCCTGATCACTGCAATCAAGGCTAGGGGTTAACTATTATGACTGCCCTGTGGAACCGACTCCCAATAACATGTTTCCCTGATCACTGCAATCAAGGCTAGGGGTTAACCATTATCTTCAACTCCTATATGCACAAATGACTGTAATCCTCTACCTTGTGTGGCCCTCAGACCACGTAAAAGTGAACATTACTGTAAAAAAAAAAAAAAGAAACAAAGAAACAAACAGAATAACAAACTCTGAAAACTTTTTAGATTGAAATAATTTTTTTTTTATGTCAAAATTTGAAAGATACATCTTTGTTGTCACATTCACAATGCTTCAGCTGTTGTACCCTCTGTCTCTTCTTCAGATATCAGTTGCTGTACTCAGTACCCTTCTCATAAGTTTGAAACAGATTGATTATTTAATCAACACAGGTAAATCATTGTCTTTCTGATTTCAATATTTTGGGAAAATAACTCATATCAGTCAATATTTTTCTTCTTTTATATGCCGTGTCCCATTCAGTTCATGGCTCTCCACATCTTCTTGTCTCTTGTAGTTCTTAATAAGTTTTGCATTTTTATTATTTCTCCCAAACCCTGTTCTGCCATCCATTTGTTCAAGCCCACCAAATATGCTACATGCTACACTCACTAGTCTTATTGACTTTTGTGTTACTTGTCACGTGGAATGCTGAAAGAGAACAATCTATGCTACTGGATTGAATAAAGGGTTCAGTTCAAAATTCTGGGAAGGTTACTGTCATGGACCCAGAATAGGTCTGAAAGAAAACTCGAACTCAGCAATTTAGTGAAAACATATTATTAAACAAAAAGAACAGATACAAAAGTGTTGCACGTCCGACTGATGGCTAAGTACATTAGTCAACTCGTCAACTGTAGACAGCTCTCTTGAGAGGCATAATCTCCCCATATATATAGTAATAGGACGAGTCCATTTAGTCCATAAAGGTAGGTCCCATAACAATTACCAAATACAAAGACATCTGAAGATGGCTGGAGAGTACAATAGCTGAAAAATTGTATTATAATGAAGATGAGCACACTGGTCTGAATTGAAAGGTATATAGCAAAATTTCTTATTTGGAAAGCTTCATAAACACAACCAACACTTGCTTCTTGCATACATTACAAATCCCAAAGGAATATATAAATACTGTTGAATTTTAAGCAAAAGACTAAAGAAATAAAACTTGGACTGCACTATTAAAATACAAGGTACCAACCATTTCATATCTAATAGTGTTAAGAGAAGACCTACCTAGATAAATTCCCTCTACAAAAACTGATAATAATTCAGAAAATTACAGGAAACTTCCAAGACTTATAAAATAAATAAACAGAAAAATGTGTGTGGGTCGTGATACTTCACTCATTAATTAACCATGTTAATAAAACAGTTGGCATAGCCTTCTCGTTGTGATCTATACCTTGGGCAATTCTTTTATGGCTAACTGCCCATATTTCCCATCAGTCTTCAGTAGCCCCACCCTGATTCCCAAAAGGGGGAAAATCAGTCAAGTTGAGTATATATACAAGACAAATACATCTACATGTCTGATGCCCATGGGCCAACTTTTTTTTTCTTCTCTCTCTGCTGGAATATACATGTCCACCCCAACTTTTGTTGTTCCTAGCTGCCTCCACCACTTCTTAACCCCTCCTCCATCACCTAACTCTTGCTTTACTAAGCATGAGTAGATTTGGCAGAACAAACATTGACTTGTCTCCTTACATTAATCAGATTTTGGCAAGATGCCACCATTAAAGAGGAGACCTAAGAGGAGGTAACTCTACCTACTTGTTAGATTTGAAAAATTCATAAAACATCAATGTTACAGCACAGGTTTCTTCAATGGCTTTTAAATTAAACAATAAATGCAAAACTCAAGGAGAAAATGTGAAACAACTGCAGTGATTCATAAGCATAGCTTCTATTCATGAGATGACAATGAACACAAAAGTAATGTTTCTTTCATCCAAAGCAGGGTTTTATCTTTTTTATTTCAATGAAAAATGATTATTCAACAGTTACGCATCATGTTTAAGTATTTATAAAACAGTGCTTAGTATATTCAAGAAAAATATTAGTAATAATGTCTAAATATGTGTAAATATTTTAAGATTATAAAATCTATTTATGAGAAAAATAAAAAATAAAAATGTCTAAATAAGTTTAAATATTTTTAAAAGTATAGAATCTTTTTTTCAGTCATATCACCCCCAAGCAAGCTGATAATGCCACAAGGATGCTAGGGGTTATTAGGAGCAAAAAAGAGTGAAAAGAAAGAACAATAAAACTGATATCAGGAAGACAGAAGATAGTATTTGACACTTCATGCAAATTCTTGAAGATTATAACTGGCAGGGAAGCAAGAATTTGAAGGGAGTTCCACAGGCAATAAGTACGAGAAAAGAAGCTATTAGAATAAAACACATGGTTGCATCTAGCTAGTTCAGCAGCAGAATGGTGAGACATTGTTGCCAATCCAGTAGCATGATTAGATTCATACAATGTATGTATGTATATAATTAAATTATACCTGGACTGTTTTGATGTATTTTAGTTATACATATGGAAACATTTAAGTAAATAGAAAAGAAAAAAAAAAGAAGAAATTTAAATCAATCACTGCAAATTGGTGAAAGGGGACATAAATCTACTTGTTTAAAATAGAAGTTTTGTAAGATCATTAATGATCTAATATAATTGCATCAGCTTATTTTAACTCAGTGGATGGAGGAATGTATATTTATTGGATGAACATATGCTGAAAAGAATTCATAGCAGAAATACTGAATGTTGCGCTGCTTAACATTATTTGGTCAAAGTATTGAACTGGAGCGTGGACTATGAGCTTTTGAAAAGAGTTGAATTTTACTAAATATAGCTCAGAATCTAGAGATATAATCAAGACTCTAGTAAGTAATAATTCCGACAAATGTCCATAAATAGAATATCAGTGTAAAATATTTCTGATAATGACCACACAATGTAAGTTAAGTTATTTCAGCCAAAAATAGACAGTAGATAATTTCCTTTTCGAGGTACTTGGACTGATCTGAGAGTAATAACCATTATTTTTCAAAGGTTTTGTGATAATATGAGGATGAAGCCAGATCATCTTTTTTTCTAAAGTATCAATGTCTCTTCAAGATGGAGGCAATTGTGACTCTCCAGAACTTTCTTTTCTGTAAGCTGTGTATTATTATGTTTATTATTATGTATGTTTATGTTTTGGAAAAGAGTAAAGTGGTTTTTGTTGTTTTTTCTACAGTTTTGAATTCAGAATTACTCTTCTCATAGAGTTGCAGCCCTCCAAAGACTCTGTGGCTCAGTCTTCCCTACTACTTTACCTATACCTAGGAGGAGATGAGATGGATTCATGTCTTTCCCAAGAACATTAGAATGAAGTAGATGCAACCACAGTGGCCAGGATTTGAACTTGGCTAGCTGAGTAGAATCCAGAGTGGGGGGGGGCAATAATTGTTATACCATTAAGGTTAAAGAATCTGTACTTCCCATATAAAGGATGCTTAACACATATCTATTGTAAATTGTGGTGTAAAAGTCTACCTGGTGTACAAGTTAACCTCAAGATTTTTAGCTCAAAATTCTGAGTAATGCCTATACTTACCATTTCAGTTGACCTCCCAAACATATGGTAGGCTACCAGTGCCCCAAAACTCAGGTCTACTGGTCAATGAAGTATATTGTATATTCAATAAACTGCCATTATATGTCATTAAACTGTCACTACTCTCATAAAATTGCACAGATGATACGCATAGCATACCTAATTGTCTGAATTGTAACTTGAGTTAAACAGTGCTTTGGTCATTGTTTGCACTTAGTATATCAGTTGTTAGTTGCAATGTGTCATTACATTAATAGAATACTGAATTTGTGTTACTATTTTATTATTTCATATTAATTTCTGTGTTAATAAGCCATATATGTTCAACAAACACAAGTTTTAGTGGGATATATCTATGTTGGAGGTATGGTAAATGGTCTACAGTAATTGCTGCCCCACTTGTTTTTAACTCAGAGGTAAAGGTTTGCATTTTACACCTGCCATATAAATCAACCCCTAGTTTTAGAAAGATCTTTTTAGGTATGAAAATTTGACTTGTATGCAGCAATTTATGGTATATTATCAGATTATTTGATAAAAAGTTCTCATCTGGTTAAAAAAATGAAAATAAACATTGGTTACTTCTATTGTACTGTGACTTTCTGCACTCACAGATCTGAAGAACTTGGTTTTTATAGTATTTTTTAAAAGAAAGAATACAAAAGAACAGAAGAATGTTATTCTATTCAAAATCATGTGACTCTTCTCACAGAAATTTGAAACAAATTTTCTTTTTTTCTTTTTCAAAAGGAAATATATGCTGTTTGATGGCTTGTTTATGGACATTTGCTTTTGTCAGACAAATATTCTAAGAACTTCTTTGATTCTGGGACCTCATAGTAAATGCACTAAAATGGTTCTCAGAATTAAATTAACCCTATGGTCTAACTGACCATGTTCTTCAAAAAATCTTTTTTATGCTTTTGTGCAATGTAGGTTATAAATTGGACATGAAAAAGGTACCTTTTGAAGCATTGAATAGATGTCAGACAAATTATACAAGGAAAACTACTGTCCTGAAATTAAACAGCCAAGAAATGTGCAAAAATATATCAATAAATTAAATCATTTTTTTTAATGTTATAATACTCATATAAGCTTGTAGGTTCTGGTTAATAATATTGAAAGGAAACACTGGAACAAAAGAATAGTGTAGAAAAGATTTACTCACATAAAGAACCTGTATTAATAATACAATAATAACAAATACCGTCATGAGGTCTCATTGATATGCAGTTGTGTTGGCTAGGTGTCACCTTAAGTTTTATGCTAACAGTTTCTTTTCTTGCTCTTCTTATATATATATATACATATAAAAAGAAGTAGTGTCTTTATTATATATATATACATAAATATACTGTCTTTTTTTAATGCATTATGCAGTATTGAGAAACTTATTATTCTTATGATACTCTGCTTCTTATGCTATTTTACTTGAAAATATTCATGATTCCCAGGTGGTTTGAATATATACAACTTTGGTCTTTACAAGACAGTCTCTGTATTAGTAACTGCACTGACCCATTCAGATAAGACCTGTCATCACCAGTACAATCTGAACAGAGGAAGTAACCAATTTTCTTTTATCTGAAACTCCATACTTCCGCATGAAGTTTCTTTCTGTAAATACAGAGAATCCATTTTCTATGATTACCATTTCAACAGTGTTTTAAAAAGAGCATACAAAGAGATTCCAGATTTCATCTTCCATCTAGGATTGGCTAATCAAATGAGTCCTCAGTTGCAATGAACTGTTGTAATTGACTCAAAGGTCAAAGAATCAAAAATAAATGACTAAATAATAGAAACAATCTGCAGAATGATGAGTTTTGGATTCAAAGAACAAAAGCACAACATCAAGTGGGGTTATCAAAATTATTCTACCTTTAATGGAATCCTCTTTGATTTCTTTGCCAACATTTTTTACATTTAAAATTTTTTTAACTTACTATTTTTGAGTCTGGAAAAAAAACAGATGTGATATTCACTCTGATAGCATTAGTGAATACAAGTGATGCTTCTCTGCAAGCTAAAAATATAAATATATATCTTCAAGAGGAATACAAAATGGCAATAAAGAATATGCCTGAAGTCAGCATCTTAACGTCTTAATGATGGAAGCACCGAAATGCAGCTACAAGTTTCACATGTTTAAAGTCTGGGAGCACCTCAAATTGCCTGCAGAGGGGTAACACTGTATTTCAATATAGAGCATTAACACCTGTTACATGATCAACTAGAGTCACGACAAATTTTTGAAAATTTGCTACTCTGTAAAAATTATAAATTTCCAAAACTATAACTTATAATCAGTGATACTAACAAGGATTAATTTTGAAAGAAAAATCAGTTTATTTGTATATAAAATTGACGGGTAATACTCAATTTTCAATGGGTTTTTAAATCACATTAATTGCAATATTGCACCTGTATAAGACCCACCATACAATACACATTGTAGCAAACCACCATTTGTATTCCACTGATAAGATCCATATGAACAACTTTTTTCATGAACCACTGTTTTGGGTAACAAATTTCCAAGAGGATACTCTTTGATCAAAACAATATTAACTATTACCTTCTCCGTATAACCCTATAAACTGTGCCTCTTACTCACTAACCATCTACCTTGAGTAGCTCTTGGGCCTTATATAAGGTGAACATCATTGTAAAAGAAAGTAACAGTACATATTCAGATTTTTCAACAATACCATCAGGACTCCAAGGATTTAACAACTGACATTTCTTTAATGCTGATAGAGTTAAAAATACAATCATAACTTTGAGTCTAATTTGAAAAACTTATAAATTTTATAATTTTAATGCATTTGGAGAATGTCAATATGCAATCTTCTTCCATGTGCAGTGTTTGTTTAGGACATTGGCAATCATGACTCTCCACAATTTCCTGTTCTTTGTAGCTCTTAATAAACCTTGCTCTGCCATCCATTTACTCAAGCCTGCATTGTCATCCATTATCCCTCTTGCCGTCAATCTATCCTGTGAGTATCAAATTTTCCAAGCCCTCTTTCCTCATTATGTGCCATAGAAATTTCAGCTATCTCTTCCTGATGTTAATTATAAGTGTCCTTTTTTACCACTATCTTTAGAACTTTATTGTTACTCACATGTTTGGTTGATGGTATTCTCAGCATCTTTCTGTAGAATCACATTTCTGTTCCTTCACGTCTCTTCTTCGTGTGTAAGGAGATTGTCCAGCATTCACTGCTATGGGCTGATATTACATAACAGTTCAGTACTGTTTTCTTTGTTTCTAACAAAATTATACTGTTTCTTATTACTTTGCTTAGCTTTTGGAAGACATCTTTCACTACCCCAATGCATCTTTGGATTTCAGTAATGCACTTTCTGTTCTCTGTTTAAACATTTAGTAAAATCTAAAAGCAGGAATGTGCTGCCAGCAATCATCTGATGTCAGGTTTCATATTTGCTTGCAGCTTCCAAATGCAGTACATGTGATATAAGGTCAAGTTTTGTAACTTTTCCTGCAATGTTTTGGTAAGAAATCTTAGGATCAAGTAAATATTAAAGATAATATAAAAAGGATAATAGAACTGTGATGAGATGCCAAGGGTTGTTGGCCTGTGACAAAATAAAAGAAGATTGTTGCTTAAGAAACACATTATGAAGTAATACCAACAGTAAACTTAAAATTTTACAGGCAGTATTACATTGTCATGTGTTTCTCTTAGAATTTGGATGAGTGGGCAGTGTAATGGATATTGGTTTGGAAATAAAATTGGCATGCCAAGTTCAAATTTCAGGCTAGCCTTCTGTATTGACTTTTACACAAATGCCCTTAGAAAAGGGCTGAATCTGTCTCTTCTTCCCCCAGCTGTGGATGAAATAGCAGGAGAGACTGTGTTTTCTATACATGGGCAGCAATCACTTAAAGAGAAGTTAAAAATATGGAAAAGGCAACAGGAAATCACTCCATTATGTTTCCTAAGAATGCATGCCAATTCACAGAATCTGTTGAGAACAATGATCACTTATATCCTGAAGGGACATGACATTTAAAAGATGAAAAAACTTAAGAAAGCTTATTTTACTATTGAAGACATTATCATTAAGCTATATCTAAAATATAAGTGAAGCATTTGTAAATATTATTATGATGGTGGTGATGATGATAAAAATTAGTCTGAGAAACGTGTGGATTTGAATAATTTTAATGAAAATGAAAAGACAGATCAGTCCTCCCATATGATAGTGAATGCTGGACCATCTCCCCACAGATGGAGAAAAGACTTGAAGCAACAGAAATGTGGTTCTACAGAAGGATACTAAGAATATAATGGACTGAACATGTGAGCAACAATAAAACTCTAGAGATAGTGAAAAAAAAAGTTATACTTAACACCAGGAAGAGATAGCTGAAATTTCTATAGCACATAATGAGGAAAGAAGGCTTGGAAAATTTGATACTCACAGGATAGATTGAAGGCAAGAGAGGCAAAAGATGACAATGCATAACCTATCTAGCAGGCTTGAATAAATGGATGGTAGAGCAAGGTTTATTAAGAGCTACAAGAGACAGGAAATTGTGGAGAGCCATGATTGCCAATGTCTTGAACAAACACTAAACATGGAAGAAGATTGCATACTGTCATTCTCCAAAAGCATTAAAATTATAAAATTTATAAGTTTTTCAAATTAGACTCAAAGTTATGATTGTATTTTTAACTCTATCAGTACTCAAGAAAATTCAGTTGTTAAATCCCTGGAGTTCTGATGGAATTGTTGAAAAATCTGAATATGTAATTTTACTTTTTTTTTTTTTTACAATAATGTTCAACCTACATAAGGCTCAAGAGCTACTCAAGCAAACAAATATGCACTTAAACTTATCGTCAGAAAGAGATAGCTGAAAATTTCAGTGTTCATAATGAGGAAAGTGGGTTAGGAAAAGTTGATACACATAGGGCAGATTGAAGGCAAGAGGAACAGAGGATGACAATACATAACCTATCTAGTGAACTTGAGTAAAGGGATGGCAGAAATAGATGTAGCTTTTCTGCCTGAAGAAGATGGTGATAAAAAATTATTTTTAACATTTAGCACTCTGCATCCTTTATAAATATTACTTCCCCTTTTACTGTATATGGAATCCCCTCAAAATATAGTGTTTTAGGTATTAGTTCTATATATTTGAAATTGCAGTGACTCTCAATTTCAATCAAGATTGTTTTAAGTGTTGCCATAGAATGATATGACTAGACAACCAAGAAATTCAGTATCAACTTGTATTGGCAGGACTAACATTTTGCTTGGCAAAAAATAGTCACCTACTGAGTGCTAAAGGTTTTAGTATTACAACATTTCAGCAACATCAGCAATACAAATAATGAGTTTTGTTACCTGGAAATAAATTACTTTCTTACAAAGATAAACATATAAAATAAGAGCCACTCAAGGTAGAAGATGATTGAAAGAGATTTGTGATATGAATGTAAGAGAAAGAAATAAGGAGTCAAGATAATGTGGATATGACAGATAGAAAATGATTAACCTTTGAATTGAAAAGGGAAGTGGTTGTTGCATTCAAAGAAACTATCTATGTGGGAGTATATATGTGATAAAAGTGGCTTCTAGGCAGAAGTTTCAGCATATTTATAATAGAAGCTCATATAAAATGCAGTCAATGACATGAATGCTAATCCTAATAGCTTTGTCAAAATCTGTTTATTGTTTTCTATAATAGTCATTTCCTTCTCAGTTTAAGTATATATATATATATATATATATATATATATATATATATATATATATATATATATATATATATATATATATATATACAATAAATCTAATTTATAAGCAGAGTTCACAGTGTATTTCCTATAGATGTTGATATAAAATGTAAAAGCTATATAAGAGATTAGGCATATAAGTGTTTCTGGAGTATGTATAGCTGGCCACTCGTATTCAAGTATACCCGTCTACTAGGGCAGCTAGCCAATTCCTATTGCAGACCCTTGTTCAGGTGTATTTGTGCTTATTCAACACCCAGAGAGCTCACTTGTGGTTTATACTGCAACTATGCTGAGTAGACCTTAGTTACAATTTCTAGGAAAGAGCTTGTTACCTAGCTTGAACAACAATTTGGGACAAGGCAAGCATGTTCCAGCCCTCAACCACAATGACTTGTGACTTTGTGCTAGCACAGGTATTGACAGCTCCTAAGGGTTCTGTCTACCCAATTTCACTCACAGGGCTTGGGTCAACTCATGATATGGTTTTTAGGCACTTTCCATAAGTGCCACACGCTGGGATTGATCTCATCCAGTCCAATAATATCAGGAAGTCTCTTTCCTGACAAATCGACCATGGTGAGATTCAAACCCGAGTCTCATGGTCAGATTGAGAACGTTCTAATCACTCACCCATAAAAATAACAAATATATATTCTGGGGTAGAGAAGGGTATAATACCTAAAAGAAAAAGCAGACAAGCAGAATTAAAAGCTTGTAAAAGTTTACATGATTTGAGTCTTTATATATCCCCACTGATAATGCCATTTATACATTATTGTCTTCTTTTCAAATTAATTTATTAATAAATTACTTATTATGATTGACAAGAATAGGTAGCCATGTTTGTGCAGTACAAATGTCTTGCCATCTGTTATTCCTCTTTGCTTTTCTGTTGCTGCTTTTGTTCTTCATATTTTGTCATATTTCTTTGGCTGTTTTGTGCTGCATTACACACACAGTGAGAATGTATCCATGCTTGCATGATAAATGTATCGATGACTTTGTTGTAATATCACTGATACTGATTATATTTGGTTATAAAGGCAGTGAAGTATGTATACAATGAAATAAAGATGACTTAAGCAAGGCAGAAGCCCAGAAAAAAAAATGTTCAATATGTATATAACTTCTACAGCAAAATTCAAAGGGTGAAAGAGTTAAGATTTGTTTCTCTTATTTCTCTCTATCTCTGGCTTTGTTGTAAGTAGTCTCTGCAAATAACAACCAATCATACATTTTGTGTGGAACATTAGCTGCTGAAAATGTAGAAAACAACCCAAACCACCAAACAACGTCTGACCAACTATTTTGTGTAATGTTTAGCATTACTCAATGTTCAGCAATACCAGCTAACCGGTCAATGGACAGCATATTATTCAGCCATAAAATGTACTGGCCACCTGCTGGACATACAATATCCTTTTGTATTCATCTGCTACCATGAAAAGTCTGGTATTTATCAAATACTTCTCCAGTGTTTACTGTAATTAGCTTTTAGACCAGTTTTAAGGTGATATGTAGTCCACAAGTATTAACTTACTGATGGGGTATTGAAATGTGATGAACAAGAACTCCGTTTTAATCCTTAGCGTCAGATAGGTGATGTTCCTTAATAAAATTAACCACAGTTAAATAAGTTGTAGACAAACAGAAATATATCATAAATTGTAGTATATTTTTGGAAATTTAAACAAAGGCTGTAATCAAGTGGTTGAATTATTTAGTCTTTTCTTTCTTAATTTTTTTAAAGAGATTACACTACTAGATTGTCTAAGAAAAACATGACCGAGTTGATTAAAGTGTTGGTTTAAACAATTTTGTTTCCTTGGAAGCCATGGGATGAATTCATATATTCTCGTTGATTAAAACAAACAGATAAGCAACACAAAATGCAACGGTCACTGAAGGGACTGGTATATGCTTGATAGCAGCATGGTAGCAGTAGTAATAGGGTTAAAATTATGAGAATAATTTTTAATGTTCCGTAAAAATATAAAAAATTCCGAAAAATATAAGAAATATACATGTACTTAGCTGTAATTTCTGTAAGTTGGTTACCATGTGACCTCTTAGGGAAAAGGAAACTACCACATGTTCTTTAGCTTCAGCTGGTCAAAGAGGCAACATGGTAATTACCTGCTCCTTACTGCTATGTCTGAAATTCTCCACTAAGACAATGCCACTTTATTATTTCTTTGAGTTTGTTTCAAATTGTTATTGTTTCTATCTGAAAAGCATTTTCCTTGTTTGTTTCCTTCTTTGAAATGCATTTTGTTTATCCATTTCTCCTTTTCAGGTATATATTTGTTATTTTTTTCTAGTTTTCATTATGTATTTACTAAATAAAAGGATAACATCAGTATGAAACATGGACCTTTTTCATTGAAACGGCCAGTTAGTTACACAAAAGGCAAATCAGACAAGAGGATTGACTGATACAAGATAACCTCTAAGCAGGGAACTCCACTCCCACAGATCAGGTTTGGCTTTGAATTCTGGAAAAATTACTGAATGTGACTTGTACATGCCCAGAAGATAAATTAGTCAAAACATGTGTATAACAATGAAGACAATCATAATGATTTAAATAATAATATATATAAAACCAGATCATTATAATTACATGAATTGTTTTTTCATTCTGACTTTGACATTGGAATAGATAGGTTCACCTAGCATCTGGTTTACACTCCTCCCTGGTCTTTTGAACTGGAGTACAGGTTTATCCCTTGTTTCCCATTTAGGATTGGATTTATGGTTCCTTCTAAACTCTACTACAACTCTATACTTCTAACATCTCCACTTAAACTATGAAATTTTGTTATCTAATTATTTATTTTTCCTCAATAGAAAAAGATAGGTTAGTCTATCATTTGATTCACACTCCTGCTTAGAACAACTCACTTATACAAATGACAAAATCATTCAATCTACAAAAGAGTAATTTTGATATTGCAAATGCAACCATTGGCTGTGAGTTCAGTACAAAGATACCATTCTTAAAAAATATGATCTTTTTTCAGATTAAGTTAATGACAAAATAAATAAATAACTTTTAATGTCTACTTGATTGAAGAGGTAGTTGTATACTTTCCACTAGTGTTAGTGGTTGGTGTTTGTACTCAGGTAAAATCCAATTCTGATTTTCAAGGTCGGAAGGAACTCCCTACTTGGAAAAATGGGACAATCTTCTAATGCATTTCCTCTCATTTGACCTGAAGCTGAGTAAATATAAATAACAAATATTTTATATATAATGGTAATACTAATAATAGACGTTTCCATACAGAGAAACATTTGGAATTCATTGACCGAGCTGACAGTACTGCTTGCAGTTGAAATTTATAAAATCTTTCTCATAAAACAATTTTTCAGAAAAAAAGGTTTTTCAAATCCAGTAGCTCTTAGTGCTCTTTCCAATATTGGTGGCGGTTTCCTTCCTAACATTTTATTTGAAGTACTGGGAAATATCAACATCTTGGTTATGTCATTATAAGTAAGTTCATATAAAAACAAATTTTAAAAAATCTGAAGGAAAAAAAACAAGTAAATATTTAAAGATTTTATAAAATGAATAAATAAGTAAAATATAAACAACAAAGTGAAAGTATACAGAATTAAGATATGATAAATAATTATTCAATTTTTTTTTAAAGTTTACATGCTAAAGTACAAATATAGACTTGAAATGGCAATAATTCAAAATTCTTAGAATTTCTTAGAATTCCACGAAAACATTCTAATAATTTTTATATGACAGTATTGAGGATATAAAAATAATTTTGTAGAATTATAACAAACATTTCTTGCACAAACCCATTTCATTTTTTTTTTACTTGTTGGCTTCTCTTTCTAAGAATTCTCTATTATTTGTTATAAGTTCTTGAAATAATTTTTTGTGAACAATGTCTGTATAAATGTTAATGTACATAAATGTTAACCTACATGAATACTCTTGAGAAAGATATTAATTCATCTCTTCTCATATCCAACTGACTGGGCTTTCTTGCCTTGAGATGGCAACCATTTTAGAGGAAGGAAAAGACTGAATTCAAAAACCAGCAGAAGAGGGATGAGCTCTGTCAGATTATCTTGCCTAAGACACACTCCTAATGCACTAGCTGCAGCACATGTGATACCTTGATGTCTCCAATGGGTTACAGGGCTTGTGACATGACATGATGTTAATACAGACTTGAAATCAACTCTCTATATAATTTATACATTGTTTAGAACAAAACCAAAATAAATATCTTAGCTCAGCAAAATTGAATGATAAAGCTCTGAAGATCAAACTCTGTAACTCTGTAAAGAAACCATATGAACTTCACATCTAATATTGGAGATATTATGTAAATTTGGATATGTTATGTAAATCTTAGTTTACATGATTTCTCCCAGAATGACTGGAATCAAATAACTGATGTATTGTCAATAGAATCAGTGTTTAAAAAATATCAAAGAACTCTCTCTTTTTATTTCCTTTATCATACATTACAGATTCAGAGTGAAATACACTGCTTTGCTCAGCCTTAATTTTCTGTGAAGATTCGTTTTATTCTTAAAATCATTGCATCAGACAATGATCATACATATGAAGTGAATGCAACAGTTATTCTGAAGACTGCAGTAAAAGAAGAAACAGCCCAGAAAATCAGATTAATGTTTGCAATACAAGTAAATTCTTCTTAATATTCCATCTAAAACTCATGTCTACAGAAAATGTCAGTAGAGAAAGCAAAAATGCCCCTCACAGGCCATAAGAAATCGAAGACCAAAATAAATAGAATTCAGATTTATCACCTATACAATTTCTTTTGCAAAAGACTTTGTTAAAAGTGTATCAAAAGATTTGTTTCCATATTCATTTTATAGGTCAGAAACGAATGTTTTCAAATTGAGAAATATATTCTTGACACTGACAAATATGCAAACATTATTAAAGATTTTATTGCTTTTAGGGAACTAAATAGTAAAAAAGTTCTTTTAATTAGAAAAAGTATTACTGAACTGTTATATAATATCAGACTTCCTATATGGTAGTGAATGCTGGACAATCTTCTCACAGATGAAGAAAAGACTTGAAGCAACAGAAATATGGTTCTACAGAAATATGCTGAGAATACCATGGACCAAACATGGGAGCAATGACAAAGCTTCAGAGAAAATGGAAACAAAAGAACCCTTATACTCAGAGAAAAAAAAGAGGGCTCGGAAAATTTGAAACAAAAAAAAAAAGCAAAAAACCTGGTGGCGTGTCGATGGCACACTGGTGGCTGCCACCAGAGGACTGCTGGCATTGCCATTGGTGGCCTGCCAATGGGGCACTAGAGGCTTGTGTGTTGTTAGGGTAAACTGTCTTTTTTTTGCTAATTTGTTTATGAAACTTTACTTAAATTTGTTTTTCATTTTAAAATAATACAATAGACTAAGAATTAATTCTCTCTCTCTATATATATATATACGTATACACACATACATACACACACACACATATTATTTAAAAATTGCTATATAGACTGATATAGCAATCCTTGAGCTTAAGACTATAATAATTGATAAGACTTTCACATAAGAATAAAGGAGGTCCTGCTACTGACAGTAATTCTCAAACTTTATTTATCCTTCTGCCTAAACTGATCAGATAGAATTGAACCCTAAAAATCTCACCCAAAGTTTTGATTTAATAAGTCTAAATCTAAATTTAAACCTGAATTGATTCAATGAGTAATCAAAGGTAATCATGGAAAATGGTATCAATTAGAAGAAAGAAATGGCAGAATTTATTGTTTTGGTGCTATTAACTAGAAAAATGACAAATTTTATAAATTATTCCAAGAAACTCAGAAATTTGCTGTTTGGCTACAGACCACCACATCTCCATTTTATAGAGCATCAATAAAAAATATCATTTGATAAGAATGGCCTAAAATAATTCAGACAAGTGAAAAAAACATCAATTCTTTGTTTATTCATTTTATGCTTTGAAATCAACAGAAATGTCAATGAAAAAAACAAAAAAAAGCAAATGGAGCTATAAATAAAGTCCAGAACACCAGAGAGAACAAAAAATATACTTTTGTAAGATTTACTCTAGAACATTGGTTTCTAAACATTTTTTTTCTCTGTGCATGAATTTTTGAAATGAAAATTTGCTTGTACCTCACCAAATTTTATGTGATAAAAAATACATTTAAAAAAAACGTGAGAGGGTTAAAGGGAGAAAACTTCAGATTCAAAGTCAGAACATTATCATTGATAACTCTCTCCTCCAATTGGTAGACCCTAGTTACCATACTCTTAATACTTGATATAATACAAGAATATCACAATGATAAAATCAGTCAATAATTATTTATAACTATCTATACTGGGACTCATGCATGCAACTACAGGTAATCTATAATAATATTTTAAATTTTTAAATCTTATTTATTTTTGGCATGTGAATGTTTTGAAACTGTTTCTACATATTTGATTGTCTTTTAATCATTCCACCTCAACTCTTCTGCTGCACATATGAAGAATGCTGCACCATTTGGGAACCATTGCACTCAACTAACAATTTCTGTAGTTAGGCTCAGGAGACCAAACATAATAAGAGGAATAAAATAAATAAAAAAGGGGCACTAGCAATTTTCATATGCATCAAAGATAATATATGACACAAGATGCTTATAACAATTGGTTTCCTAGTTGAATTTCAAAAGTTATAAGAAGTTCATCCACCATTTGCCAATCCTCTCCAGGCTGGTTTGGATTTACAGTTTTCCTTCTCCAAGAGTGGTAGTACTCAGTCTGTCTTGCTATTTACCCATAGCTGGAAAAACAAGGGATGGATTCATACCTCATATTTGAGCATAAATGAATGTAGTGAAGTCGAATGGAATTTGAAGTCAGCTCTGATTTCTCATTCTGAGCCATTATCCATTATACCACACACATCCTAACTTACATCACATGGCATTACTAAGTTGTCACCTATTTAGGTACTGACCAGGCTCAATGTTGCTTAACTTCAGGGATCAGACAAGATCTGGTGTTTCAACATGATATGGCCATAATCAAAAATAAATATGAATGAAAATCGCATGAGCTAGAAACTTGGGTTACGACTAAGGCCATCCTTTCATAGGACGGCCATAAGTTATTAAGCGTTTTTTTGCTTTGTCTAGGCAATCTAGGCTTCAAGCACTTTACTTAGTTGGTAAGTCTTTTTTCAGTATTTTTGTTTTTGTTTGAGATTTTATCTGGATAAGAGTTTTAGGTTTAGGCAAGTTGTTCATTGGTTCGATCAACGGTTTTTGTTTTTCTTTAATATATATGACAGACACACATGCACACATTAGATGATGTTGAAAATTTCTCAGGGGGATAATGATGTATTATCCAAAGTCAGTATTCCAGCGATCAACCATCAGAACAATCAAGCAATGTTTAATTTGCC